>JAFLJL010004714.1:44441-64441 GCA_018398815.1 Conus ventricosus
AACTACAGTCAATGTTCATCACTTTGATTGCTTCGTTAAATAGTTCACTATGATCTTTATTATATTTTTACATCATTCTCAAACCCAAATTTACTAAAATCAATGTTTAATACTTTCATTGTTTCGTCAAATAGTTCATTACAATTCTTTAAATCAGATTCACTGAGTTCGGCAGCCATTTTTAAATCTAAAAATTTAAATAAATAACAAAATAATTGTAAATTCAGCTATTATTCATAGTCTTTTCTAATCGTAAAACCTGATCTTCATTAAAGTGAATAGCTACTCCTTCAGGGCTGGTAGAAATAGTCAGATTAACATCTTCAGAAGCTATATTATCAGCTAAAATGGCAAACAACTTTATAACCGGTTCAGTCCAAGAATCTGGTATTTTACTGATAGCCTGCTTTACGCTTTCTTGCATATTTATACGCTCAAAAAGATCAGTAATTAATTCTTCAAACCTGCTCTTTAACTCTTCTCTATCAACCTCCCGCTCCCAATCCAACTCGTAAAGTATATTAATAAGCTCTGTAGCTACTTCGGACTTCATTTTTTAAACCAGATTAAAATCATAAATTAAAAAAATTAAGTAATCAGTTCCTCTTGTTTTGCGCAAGAATCAGAAGAAGTTATATGTGTATGGGTGGGGGTGGAGGGTGGGGGTGGGGCGTGCGTGTGCGTGGGTGGAGAGGGTAGTGTATGGGTGGGGTGTGCGTGCGTAGGGGGTGGGGCGTAGTGCGTGCATGGGTGAGGGGTGGTGGGTATGTGGGGGTGGGGGTGGAGGGTGGGTGGCAGTGCGTGCGTGGGTGGGGATGGTGGGTGTGTGGGGGTGGGGGTGGAGGGTGTTGCAGGGAGTGTGGGGGTGGGGGGTGGTGGGTGTGCAGGAGTTACCTCCCTTGAGGGTCTTTCTATGTTACAGCAAAATCTACCGCCGTGCGACACAGTTCTGGCGTTATTTTTAGCCTTTCTATGTTGCCGCAAAATCTACCGCTGCGCGACACAGTTCTGGCGTATTTTTAGCCTTTCTATGTTGCGGCAAAATCTACCGCCGCGCGACACAGTTCTGGCGTATTTTTAGCCTTTAGGCTGGAGCATGCTTCCTCAGCCAGTATTGATTTTTTGACAGCAACTAGCTAGAAGGCCACGTTTAACCACTCTGCCAACGTTACTTTGTATATATTTTAAAATGAGCTTCTTTTCTCATACAAGCTGTGAATTGAAATTCCAAGCTTGTAAAACTTTGAGTAGTAGAAAAAACAAAATGGTAATTCCATCAGTTTTCTACACAGCGTGGGTTCAATCAGAATTTCAGTTTCAAATAATTCTCCCAGGACGCTTTTGGATTAGATTTTTTTTTTAAAACAGCTTTTGTTCTTTCAAGCTAATAACCTAAAAACAAAGATTGTAGAAGAGTTTTACGATTCCAGCTTTGATCTCAAAACTGGCTTTCAGTAAAACAGGCGTAATTTTGGTTATGTTTTTCAGCCTCATAAAAGAATCTTCTTCAATCGGCTTATCATCAAGTTGCTCTACAAAACAATTACGTAAAAAAAAAATCCAGTTCACTTACTGTCATTTCACGTTTTCCTCGCTTCGTTTCCAAACGATTTAGGCTCTCTTTTGGCCGGGTTGGTTTTGAGCAAGGCTTGCCACATTCTAATTTTTCAAGATACAAAATCATTTCCCGATAATACTTTTTGTATTATTTCTTTTTGCTCATCCGAATACAGCAAATGTTCAGTTTAGCTTTCTTGAGAACTAACATTCATTGCAGTCTCTTGTGAAAACAATCCAGCTTCCAGGTTTGACTCTACCATTTTTTGTTCAGTGCAGTGATAACACACAACTTAACTCGTAGACAGCCCGCTGAAGAATGAGAGTTAGGCCGGCCCGCAAGCTCAGCATCCCGGCAGAAATGATGTCATACCCCCTGTCAATTGGTTGAACGTGCGCACGTGACAGCTCAACCCACCACGTGATGATTAATAATGCAGTATTAGCTGCAGGCCTGCTGTGCAGCAGAGCATGCAACGCAGTTGCAGCGGCCAATATTGATTGGAGCCAGTCTGGGGTGGGACTGCCAAGCCATATAAATGTTAAAATGTTTAGTTGATTTTATGCCCCTGGAGAGAATGTAAATATCTATGTTCACGATCACCAAATCTTATTTTGCACGTAAGCCCCCATTTTAAATTAACGATTACGTCGATTTTTGCTGTTTTTGCGAGAGAGAAGAGAGAGAGAGAGAGAGAGAGAAGAGAGAGAGAGAGAGAGAGAGAGAGAGGACAGAGAGAGAGACAGAGAGAGAGAAGAGAGAGAGAGAGAGAGAGAGAGAGAGAGAGAGAGAGAGAGAGAGAGAGAGAATATGACGAATGCCAATACTTTAATGTGGTTTAGGCTATTAAGGCCCATGGATAAAAAACGGACTATGGAGAAATGGGATAGTGAAACACGGGAGGTGTGAGGGCTCGGGGAAATGGAGTGAGGAGGGAGGCAGATATATGAAACTTATGTGCAAACAACGTTGTACAATTGGCCTTTACAAACGTTCATCGTGACATGGATCCCACATAGTGGTAGTAACATATTTGTAACTAATCCTTGGACTGTCAATCACACATAGTAATAGTCCACTTTGCAACTTTACAACATAACCGTCACGATGGGTCCTAGTAAGGATTTCCTTTCACAACATCCTTGCTCCAGGTAGAAGTGATGTGTTGAACTTGGCCACAAACATGGAGGAGATTGACCAAGGTCTTCCCTCTTTCCACAATAGCTGTCATTATTTGTGTGTGAATGTTTTATTGACAAGATTATGTGTGCTGCTGCACACCAGCTTCTGTAGTAAGCTAGGCGCTGTCTGTGCACATGTGCTTGATGTTTCATTGCTTTTGAATCACGTTCGGTTGTATTTTTTTCCTGCTCATAGCCTTCAGTACTTCTTAAGGTAACAGTCATATGCAAATCTGTTTCTGCTACGCACTTTTTCTCAGAGTCATGACACACTATCAGCAACTGTGTATTGGCGCCACACAGTTTCATGTTGATTTGCCGTTCATTTGTGTGAGTATCATACAAAGACTGGGAAACAGAAGCAGGCAAACGATGATCATTGTCAGCTACATGTTTATCAGTATAAACATTTTTTTCATTGTCAGTATCAGCACCATAGAACAAACGGGCAGAGTTGGCAAAATAAACCAGATGGAGATGAAAGGCTGCCTTGCCTACCCTTGGCTTCTTCTGTGTTTCACAGTGTTATCCCTGTTAACCTGGAGGGGGCACTTTCTGCGACACACAGCATGGACGCTGTGGTGTAACGTGACAGGCTATAATGGGTTATAGTATTGAACCTCAGGACGACGCCAATGTGGTTTCCTTTGACTTCAGTTTTGAACGGGAATAGCGTCATGTTCTGCAGTGTTGAGTTCAGCATACTTTCTAAAGTTGCCGGGAGACTCCTAACAGGCATACCAACAGACTTGTGTAGGGAACAACTGAATATTTGAAGTTGCTGCTGGTTAGGAGAAACAAAAGTGAACTTCATATGGCATCAATGTCTCAATGTATAGTAGGTGTCTGTTAGCAGTGGGGTAAGACATCTGTCTGAAAAGGCACGCCTTCAGACGCCCACACAACCAAAAGCTGCGGGTTCGAAATCCCGGCCGAGCAACGAAAAAAAAAAAGTTAATTAGTTAGTTAAGTAGTAAGTAAGGTAGTCAGTCAGTTAGTTAGGTAGGTAGGTAGTTAGCTATTTAATTAGTTAGTTAGTTAATTAGAATATGTTTTACATTTTTTGTTTTTTGGCTTCTATCAGACTACAAGTAGTAAAAGAGTCTCTTTTTGTCTGTTTCGAACTTTGGAATTGTCTTTTATAAAGATGAAAAAAAATGTACATGCATACATATATTAAAAAATGAATAGAGTACAAAAGAAAAAATTAAGAGATGATAGGAAGATAAAGAATGAAATAAGAACGAAATGTAAGACAGGGAGGACTGATGTGCCATTAAGACGCTATGAGAAGATGATTATAAAGTCAGAATAATGGAACTAACTAACTAACTAAGACGGCAGATGAAGGGGACGACAAGCCAAATGCTGGATGGACAACATCAAAGAATGGACCAGGATGGATGGCCCTTCGCTGATGCGACAGGCAGAGGACAGGGCCGGATGGCGGTGCCTGGCTTCGAGAGTGTCTCTCATCTCTCCTCTACGCCCATCATGGGCAAGAGAATGATGATGATGATGATGAACTAACTAATTAAGTAATGAATCGATTCTTTTTTCACTTATCCACCATGCAAACTTCGGGGTTTTGTTTTCCCTTTTGTTTATCTCTCTTGCTTTTTGGGGTCTTTTCCTTCCCTCCCTTCTTCCTTCCTTCCTTGCTTCCATCCTTTCTGTCTTTCTTTCTTTTTGTCTTTCTTCTTCCGTTTTTTTCATTAAATGCTCTAGTGGTATTATTCTAACAATGTCTATATTATCCTCAATGAAGTTTTAATAATTCATCAAAATCTTCATGGTACATCAAAGATTCCTTCTTTTTCTTTTCTATTTATTTATTTATTTGTATACTTTTTTTTTTTTTTTATTTTTTTATTTGTATACTTATTTACTGAAAAATCCTTTGTTTTATATATATATATATATATATATATATATATATATATATATATATATATATATATATATATCAGTATATTTAAGTGCCTAAAACAATTTTTAAGTGCTCAACCCCTTGGGGAGCAACATTAATTAAAACAAGTAAAAGAATAACCCTAAAACTATCTACAAATTTGTTTCAAGCACGTTGAGCTGTCATCAGGATGGTTTTTGGTTTGCCCACCACCTATGTTATATAGCGTGTGGGCTCCCGTTTGCGGTTGTTTGCACGTGCGGGTTGGCTGCACGTGTTTTTGGGGGGCTTTCAGGTTTTTGTTTTGGGTGTATTCACTAACAACGATTTCCATTTATGCCTGCAGTTGTTTACTATTTCTGTTTTGGTGTTTAAAGTTACTAAGTGTGGTTTGCATAGTGTTAACCATTTTTCAGTTAAACATAGGTTGCACCTTTTTGAAACATTGGTGTATGGTGATGCTCTTTTTATGATTTTCCAGGATATAGTGTAGCTTGTTTTTGCGTCTTTAAGTTTCCAGATATATTTGCTCAGTTCTGTTTGGTTTTTATATTTTTCTTTATTAAATGACTGTTTGTGATTTGGATATCTGGTTTTGAAGTGGTTTTCAGTGATCCCTATGTATGTTTCTTTTTCATTTTCTGATGTCACAGTAGCCTGGTATACAATGTTGTTGTGAAGACATTTATTGTTTAGTGGGCACTGCTCCTTTCTGGTGCAATTGCAAGATTTCCTTTCTTCACCTTGTTTTAATTAATGTTGCTCCCCAAGGGGTTGAGCACTTAAAATATTGTTTTAGGCACTTAAATATACTGATCTTAATCGCTCCTCACGTTGTGCACTGTGGCCTGAAGGATTGCAAAATAGAGGAAACCAATTTTAGGCAGTCAACAAAAAATATACCGTTTTCTAATCAGCAATCATATATAAAAAAATTAATAAAACAAACAGAAAAGTTTGTACATAATATGAGATGGAAAGCATTCTTTTTTCTGAACCCAAATGCAAAAAAGAGGACAAAAACACCTACGATTTCAAATCATGGCGATCACCACCAGCCATAGACGAAATGAAACCCTTTGAAGATCAAATAAAAAGAATGATAACCAATATTGAATTCAAAAAATCTAACAACGGTTTCCAAACAACACTAAAAAAACAAATAAAACAAGTACAAAATGACAAAAAAATATTTGTGAAGGCTGATAAAACTAGCAATTACTACAAAATGGAACCAAAAGAATACTCCAACTCCTTGACAAAAACATCCAGAAAAACTACAAAAAGCCGACAAAAATATACATGACAGTATCCGCACTAAAGAAAAAGAACTTGCAGAGCGCATAGACCTAAGTGACAGGATAGAAGCGACAGCAACAAAAGAAGCTTTCATAACACTCAAAGACCACAAGCCCAAATTTCATAACAATCCAACATGTAGACTAATAAACCCATCCAAATCTGAATTAGGCAAAATAAGCAAGAAAATCCTGGAAAAAATAATAAAGAACGTAAAATCAAACTATGAATACAACCTCTGGAAGAACACATACAAAGTTATCCAATGGTTAAAAAAAAACTCAATAAACAAAGTAATACAGTATTCATCACATTTGACGTAGTAGAATTTTACCCATCTATAGATGAGGAACTACTCACCAAAGCCCTGAAGTTTGCCAGTAACCACACAGACATAACAGGGTCAGAAATGGAAATCATTCTCCACACCAAGAAAACATTACTACACAGCAAAAATGAAACCTGGATCAGAAAACCAACAGAAACTCAACATTCGACGTAACCATGGGATCATATGATGGTGCAGAAACATGTGAACTGGTCGACTATTCATGCTGTCCAACATCAAGAAAAAACTCGGAAAACAAGTCGGACTATACAGAGACGATGGCCTTGCTGCACTAACCAACAATCCAAGAACCATCGAAAACAAGAAGAAAGAACTATGCAAAATCTTCCAAAACCACAACTTAAAGATTACCATTGAAGCAAACAAAAAGGTAGTGAACTACTTAGACATAACACTGGATCTCAACAATCACATATATAAACCATACAAGAAACCCAACGATACACCTCTTTAGGTACACATGAAAATAACCATCCACCATCTGTATTAAAGACCATACCCCATGGCATAAACAAGAGACTATCAAACCTGTCATGCAGTGAGAGAGTGTTCAACAATGCAGCAGTAGAATACCAGGAGGCACTACAAACAAGTGGATACAATTACAAATACAATACAACCCAGACAACAACACAAATAAAAGCAAGAAAAATAGGAAAAGAAAAATCATATGGTATAACCCCCCATACGACGGGAAACTCAAAACAAACATAGGGAAAGAATTCTTCAAAATCCTAACAACTTCATTTCCAAAAGAACACAAACTGTCCAAAATATTTAACAAAAACACTGTCAAACTATCGTACTCATGTATGCCCAACCTCAAAAACCTAATTGACGACATCCAACAAAATGAAAATCAACACAGCAAAGAAGGGTGAAGAAAGGAAATCTTGCAATTCACCAGAAAGGCGCAGTGCCCACTAAACAATAAATGTCTTCACAACAACATTGTATACCAGGCTACTGTGACATCAGAAAATGAAAAAGAAACATACATAGGGATCACTGAAAACCACTTCAAAACCAGATATGCAAACCACAAACAGTCATTTAATAAAGAAAAATATAAAAACCAAACAGAACTGAGCAAATATATCTGGAAACTTAAAGACGCAAAAACAAGCTACAATATATCCTGGAAAATCATAAAAAGAGCATCACCATACAGCAATGTTTCAAAAAGGTGCAACCTATGTTTAACCCTTGACTGCCCTGGCACGAACGGCGTTCGAGATGGTTTCGGGAAAGCTGTGTGCCCTTGATCGAACGGCGTTCGAGATAATTTCATCATCAAAATTCGGCCGATTTAAAGAAGGGAGGCAAGGACAAAAAATTGTTTAAACGGTTGCAGGGATCCTATAGGACGGTTTCTTCCCTTTCGCGGGTCAGCTGACTGACCGGCTCGTGTCCATTCGGTCAATAACTTCGGCAAAGTTCGGAGAGTTATTCTCGGTCGAAGATGGCGAGTCGAGCAGGCAGTTCGATCAGGCGCGTGCCGTTTTCAAACGATCTAATGCTCTTGAAGTGCTTCAAGAAGTTATCCGAGACCGTGAAAGCGATGACGAAGACTTCAAAGAAGTGGAATGAAGCGATTCGGAGGAGGAATAAAGTGATTACAATCAACACCACCCTTTGCTATCGGAGGTTGGCGTTGATGACGAAGCTGATCCCCACTTCAAACCGAGCGATACCGGCGCAAGTGGGGCCGAATCGGAGAGTGACGAACGGATTCCGTGTTGTCGAGTGCCCCCTCCCTCCTTTCGTGAGAGGTCGGGAGGAGAGTCGAGGAAGGGGAGGGGGTTTTGGACAACGGCGAGAGTCCAGTGTGAGGGGGCGTGGCAGAGAAAGAGGGCGTGGCACTCGCCAGTCAGAACTTGTTTCAGAATGGACAGAGGTCAGTGCTGATTGCCCAAATCTCGACCTTTCTTTCACGGGTGACCCAGGTATCAAGGTAAACATTGGCAATTTCAAGCCCATGGATTTCATGGAGTTGTTTTTGTGGTGTGTGTGTGTGTGTGTGTGTGTGTGTGTGTGTGTGTGTGTGTGTGTGTGTGTGTGTGAGAATGTAAATATGCGGGTTCAAGACCACCCATCTTATTTTGCACGAAAACCCCCATTTTCACATACAAATCACGTCCATCACATATCACTTTTGGCCAAATTTAACACCTGTTTTACAACTAAAATTAACATGCCAAAACTGCCAAATATTGACGTAATTAGCACATCGAAACGGGGGTTTCCGTGCAGATAATATGGGTGATCGTGAACCTGCATATTTACATTCTCTCCAGTGACATAAAAATCTAGGGGTTTAGCAAAAGATAAATACTATTTTGTTAACTCACTGTGTTTGGCGGGACAACTTGCAACTCTTCACGAACAAAAGATCTTTTAGGGGCAGGTTTTTTAGCAGAAAGAGTTTCTCTTAAATAATACACGGGAGGGGTTGTTTTCATAATTCTTTCAACTTCATATACATCTACGCTCCATATAGGGTCTGTAGCTCTAATTCTAACATCACCTTCTGCCTCTCCAGAGCATACAAGTATCTTACTTTTAGTCCAAATTCAAGAGTTTTTGAGTCCCCTGCACATCTTCAGTAATGCTAATTTTTTTAATTTGATTGCGTTTACTGGTTTAAGGCCTGTTGCTTTAAATTCTTCATTGTTCATGGCACGTAGGACTGCTGGCAATCTCCTAACCCATTCTGTGTTAGGCGTTCTGTCCATAATTTCTCTGTGATATTGATAGGTAAACAGGCGTTCAGCTAGGTTCTTATTAAAGTTTTCTACTAGGGCTTGTGATCGATGGTTGCCTGGGATCCCTCTCTTAACTGTAACATGATGTTTTAAAAACAACTGGTTTACAGAACCTTTAAACTCTTTTCCATCATCAACCTGGATCATCCTAGGATACTTTAATGGGCCTCGCATGTATATTTGTTGTAAAGCAACAGCCACAGCAGTTGAGCTTTTATCCGTTAAAGGTTCGGCGTCTTTGTATCTTGAAGCCATGTCAACAACTGTCAGAGCATACTTAAACTTTTTTCTTCTAACTTTATCATGTGGAAGATACAGCAAGTCCATCTGGTGGGTGTCATTAGGAACTAAATTAACAAATCTAGGCCTTATTATTCTTTTGGGGGCAGGCAAATATATTTGCCAAATTGCTTGCTTTGAAAGCCAGTCTTTCGCATCCGATTCAGACACTCTAGCAGCTTTACTCAGTTTTTCAATAGCAGTCTTTCCTTTCCAATAACCTTTAGGAGAATAATATATTTTGTACTTCGTACTGTCCATAAGAAGGACTGTATTTTAATTGTAATTTTAATTATTTTTTAGATTGTTTGTGCAAGAATATAGATTGCCCCATAGCACCCACAATAAAACAAATTTCTGCTATTTTCTGTTCTTCTGATGGTTCATAAAAGTCAGACAGTTCTGGCGGTGGTGATGTTAGAAACTTCTTTCCTGTCACTAAGTAATACTCATTCATTGCCTCATCAACGTCTGTAAATGTGTGCTCTGCATGGCCCTGTTCTCTTAACTTTTTATTAATAAAGTCTAAGTGAGCAATTCGCCTTTTCTCGTAAGCGTCTCTTGCCTTAGCTAAATCTTCTATTGCCTTGTTATGGCGTTATCTCTCTTCATCGGACCTCAATTTACTAAACAAATAATTGCTTCCAGAGAAGGCCAAGGCATTAACAATATCTCATCCAACCATCATAACTACTCCCAAAATCTTTTTATAAATCAATATTTTCTATATTAATCTTCTATGAACTAATATTTTCTGGGATAATCCCCTGTGCAACAAGAAAGTCTTTTGACGCAATCCCTGCAGTAATTACAACTATAACCTTAACAACATCCTCAATGTCTAGCCTTCCTAGATCCGCTGGCTTCATTCTAAACATGTTTTTTGCTAACACACTATAGCCTATACTAAGGCCGCTAATTACAGCAGAATGGTAAATCGTATTGATAATCTTTTTTTCACTCATCTTTTTATTAACTAAAAAAATAATTAAAATAATCATAATACGAAAGGCTGTCTATGTGCTTTTTAATCAGATAATCTTTTGTTGTTAAGGCTAAAAATAAAGTTGCAACTAGTTTTGGCGAATCTTCTATCTTTCCCATGTTGGGTGGTTTTACCCCTAACAAACACTTTGCAAGGGTTGAATAAACTATAACACCAACGATAGGCACTGCATAATTAACCAGCGTTAAACTCATGGTTTTAAAAAGTATTATATTATTTTTTATTGTTTTAAAAATGGATTGTGACGAACTATTAAAGAGTGAGGAGCAAGCAGACTACCCGCAGACCACTGCCTTAATGAAAGATTATATTCTCTAGCTGTGTGTGGAAAAACTAGACAGTATTTAGGTGTTGAACTAAGTATTGAACAGATTCAACAATTGTCTACTTCAGACGTTGAAAAGAACTACGCTAGGTACGAAGCACAGCTAGGGTCAAAAATGGTTAGATCGGTAGGACAGACAATGATTAGTTTATATGCTAAGTTAGTAAGTAAGATGGCGCCAGTTGATTCAGAAGATTTAAAAAAAGACTTATCACAAGATCCAGTTTTAAACAAGTCCCTAGAAACTATAGCATGTGACATGTATTACAGATTTGGGACGATGTTATGTCCATTCATCATGGGATTAATTACTTTTAATCATATTAATTTTGATCATATTAAATTTAATCGTAATAAAAAAAAATGAGCGATCAGGAGAAGAAGATGCCACAGGACAATCCGCAGGACAATCCACAGGAGCAGAATGTACCACAAGTGAATGTACCCCAAGTGAGTAATGTTACTAAGACTAAAAATCCTGGACGTGTTGAGGCGGGGCGTAAACTGGCTGAATGGAACAGAGTGAGAAAATCAAACCAATCCGCAAAACAAAAATTATTAGATAGTAATACAGCATCGCCAGCACCAACAACAACACAATTAACAACAACACAATTAACAACAACACAATCAAACAATAAGATGTATCATTATGTATTGGGTGCTGCTGCTGTTGTTGGTGGGTTTTTTGCATACAAATACCTAACACCATACCTAACAACAAAGCCACAAGAGCCCACAGTAAACGAAGAACTGCCTTCTGCAAATAAAGAGCAACCTCCTGCAGTAGATCCATTTTCTATGGAATAGTTTTTAAGAACTAGATAAAGTACAAGTTAAGAACTAAATAAGTACAAGTTAAGTAGTTATAGAAAGTACTTTTTAAGTTAAGTGCAAGTAAATTACAAGTAAAGTGTAAGTAAATTATAAGTTCTTGTTAAGTACTAGTTAGGTTCTTAAGTTAAGTTCTTGTTATGTTCTTAAGTAAGTACTAGTTAGGTTCTTAAGTTAAGTTCTTGTTATGTTCTTAAGTAAGTACAAGTTAAGTTCTTAAGTTAAGTACAGGCCAAGTTAGTCAGGTTAATCTTTTAAAGTTTTCCAATGTCCTACAGCATATGAAAACTCAGGACTGACGTAAGTTCTCTTGTTATTGTTAGAGACTAGCGATTTCTTGTTAACAGCAGTTGTGTTTACTTTATGAAGAGTAGAGCGCAGATTAACATTTGTGTGATAAAATACTTTGTTTTCAAAGAGGGCTTGCTTGTAGTTATCGTGAGATATATTTTTTTTGACAACTTCTTTACTTATGCCTTAGCCTTCTTTATTACAGAAGTCTGGCTGGCAACGCTATACATCTTTGACCGCAAACCAACATATTCTTTGATAACTGTCCCATTAAGTTCATCCTTCATCTTTCCAATTACTTTCTTGTTAACAGTTGAATGTAAAGGACTGTCTTTAGGATAGTCGCATGTGTCGTACCACCCATCAGTTCCTTTAGCCACTTCTGTTTCTACGTCTCTGTAAAGTCTTCTGTGGGGACGTCTAGAATAAAAGAGTCAGTGTCTGTGTGAAGGACTCTTGCTTCTGGGTACAGTGGTTTAAAGTAGTCGTACAGAAATTCTAACATCAATAACTTTGACAACTCTAATACAGTAAAGCCAATAAACACCGGCTTGTCCAACTTAACATCTTTTTTCTTCATCATAATGCCAACCAGGTTGTCGTTAAATCTTCTAGTCTTGATAGTTAGGTTTAGAGGCAAACTTAATTGCTTGGTTTTCTTTTGAAACTAATTTAACATCTTTACGATTGTGTACGTTCTCCATGGTTTTGCCAAAACAGCTGTTGTTCATTAGTTTAAAGAAGTCTTTTTCTGAAGCGTCAGTGGCTTGGGTTCTAAGATCAGTATTCTTCTTGATGTATGGTCTCATAAAAGGCTCTTGGTCACAGATAATTATTCTATGAACAGCTGTCAGTTTCAGTCCGTGTCTTAAGTAAAACTGTAACAGCCTGTAATGACAAACATATTTAGTTTTGTGCCTAAGATTGGGAACAAGTTTAGGCGGTTCGATGGGGCTCATCTTTAATCTTTCTGCGGCTAGGGGATAATCGTTGTGGAGATCGTGTAATTCTTTAGGATATTCTAAGTCTACTTCCAAGATTAGTCCTGCTGGATTATCAGGCGTAAGCTGTGACAACATTCCTAACACAATATTAACATCATGAGGCCCTTTTATCATTGTAAAGTTTCTCAGTGGAAGCGGTTGACTCATGGCCCACCCATACAGATTGTTAGCGTCTAAGTACATTAGATAGTTGGATGGTTTGGTGGGGTCATAGTCGTCTAAATATTTGTTGTTGGCTTTGCAGTAAGGATGTGACGCCATGCTAATGCCTCCCCTCAGCCCGTCTTCAATCATTTGAAGTGTGGGTAGATCAGATATTAAGTCAATCTGGATGTTTGTAGACTTTAAGAAAGCGTCCCAAGAAAGGCCTGGGGCAGAGATGTAATGTGACGAGTCTAAGTTGTAATGTTTCATGCATGTAGATCTGTAATTCTGAAAGACGTCTGCTAATAAACACACGTCAGCCAATAATATTGATCGTGATAGTCGCCCATCGTTTCACAGTGTAATTCTGTCCAGGCTTTCTGAGCTTATTCATATTCAGAGTCAGTTATGTCTTTGCCTCTAAGACTAGAAAAGAAAGCACCTTTAGGGGGAAGTGAGTCTTCATCAAACCTGTCCCACGAGTTCATGTATTCATAAGGATAGACGCCTTTACGCACTAAAGATGGGTCAAAGTATTGTTTAGTGATTGGGAAGTCTTGTAGAGACCCTGCTAACTTATCTAAACTAGCCATCAGATGTTGGGCAGAGTCATAAAAGGATAAAGAGTCAAGAGTAAAAGTCATGTACTTTTCTGAAGACTGTGCAATGCAGGTAACCCTCTTATATTCAGATGTCACTGCTTGCATGATGAAATGAGAATCGTAGCCTCGTAAGTTATGAAAGAAGATAGGCAGTTTCCATGTCTTAGGGTCAACCTTAAGCTGAAGATTACAATTGTTGTGCGCAGCCCCTCTGAACTTTCCAGTAATGTGATCGTGGTCTCTTACTGCGTTGCCTAATAATTCTTTATTGCAAATCCAGCAGTGTGTAGATGAGTCATAGCGTTCTTGGTCTTCAGGAGCCATAACAATGTCTGAAAGATTTTAGTTGGTTAGATAATTGATTGCGAAGTTGTTTCATCTGCTCTAAAAAATCTACTAGCTGCGTTGGGGCCTCTGTAAATCTCAGGTGTTGTGTGTTGACTGTCTGACCTAACAACAATAAACGCATAAGAACAGATCTGATGGTGGGTTAATAAGGTTGTTTTTTGTTCTTGCTGTTGCGGGCTATAGTACTGCGGTAAGAGCGATTCAAAGTCAGCATAAACCACGTATGGGCTCATCTGCATTTTGTGTACATTCTTAAAACTAACTTTAGACCCTGGTTTAGGTGTGAGGAGTTTGGTTTCGCAGTCTACAAAACCTTTACAACTAGTTCTATGGTCGGCAGCTGCTTCTATAGTGCGGATTCTACGCAAACACCTTCTACAAATCTCCTGTTTAGATTTATGCTTTGATGTATATTCTAACAGTCTGCTTATTGATCTAATTAATACATAATGTCTCTTTGTACTATCTGCAAACAGTATCAAGTCTACATGTTTGTTAAGCGGTTTGCCAAAAGTAGGAGCGTTTGGAGAAACCCTTAGAGGCACTAGATTGTCTACTACAGACGATGTGTATACGTTTACAGTGATCGGTTTGTTTTGCTCTTCAAACTGAGATATACTTTCTATACTTACTGGGAAGGTTATGTTATCAAAGTTCAGCTCTTGTTTATATTGTTCATAATTGGAAACTCTGTTTGCATGATTTTTAACAGGATGTAGATGCGCTAAAACACTCCACATAAAACACATGTTGTCAGAATTATGTATGTTTAAGACTGCTCGTTTTAAAACTAACTCTTTTGGGAGAGGAAGGTAAGAATTGCCAACTATAGGATAGAACTTTGTTTGTCTCAATTTGATTTCAAGGACTGTCCCTTCAGACCGCCCAGAACCCCTTAACTTTGCCTCCTCACTTGCATGATTAAACTGTGTAAGCATGTAGTCAGCCCAGTTAGAGTTAAAGTCGTGATAGCTGATAACTTCTTTCTGTTTAGTTGAAACCCAGACTTCCATGTTACTATCGTCAGGCGTTATATAATCAATCAGAACGGTCAATAGCACTTTTACTGGCGGCTCCATCTGAAGAGACTCTGGGATTTTAGAGATGACGTGTGCTACACTTTCATGAACGTTTGTAGGGTTAATAATATTCATGTCTACTTCACTAAACGTATTGCTTAATTGTTTGTCACTGCTAAATATTTCTTCCATCGTATATAGTTTTCCGTCCTCAAATTTACTTGTGGTCGTCATTTTTAAAGCCACAATATTTACGTAGATTAAAAAATAAATGTAAATAAAAGTAAGTAAACCGGGCTTTTTATTCTTCGCCCAAGTGCTGCAACACTTCAAGGCATGTTAGCCTTACAATAACGCCTGCTAATATTTTAGCTTTTTCTGAATCACTACAGTCAATGTTTATCACTTTGATTCCTTCATTAGATAGTTCACTATTATCTTTTATTATATTGTTTACATCATTCTCAAAACCAAATTCACTAAAATCAATGTTTAATAATTTCATTGTTTCATCAAATAGTTCATTACAATTCTTTAAATCAGATTCACTGAGTTCGGCAGTCATTCTTAAATAAATAAATAAAATGAAATCTGCAAAAACATTTATTTTTTGTTAACTTCATTGCCCACACACGATCAATAACACCGCTTATAGCGCGCGCACACACACACGCACTCACCACAACACATGCCGGTGGTAGAGAAGCAAAAATCAATAACTCGCCCACCCGCTTCTACATAACACTGACGCTATGCCCTTCACTGGGACTGTGATTGAGAATCAGAACTCATTGTCAAATTTTGTAACGAAGATATTTCTTAAGTAACACAATCTATCTGCGTCTTGGTTGCTCTTACTTATTTTGTAAGATACCGTAGTCCATCAGTGTCTAGGATTCTAAGAAAACTCGATTTCATTATCCTAATTTATATTTGCACATGAGCACTTAAAAATGTTGTTACGATTTCATCATGTTATTGTATTCACTAAGGTCAGCACATGCGTACTCACAAATGTTGTTTCGATTTCATTATGTTAATGAGGTTAGCGCATGTGCAGTGGGATTTTTTGTCACGCTTTTTCCGGTGAACAAAATTTTAGAAACGAATTTACTTCCGGTTAACTCACTTGCGAAAAATTTTTCACAGGAAGACCGTGACAGAAAATCCAACTACGCATGTCCATGTGAAGCAGACGACGCCTCTGGGTTGGCTGAAGCAGATGACTGCTCTAGGCCTGCGATCAATATCAGCTAAGCGCCGGCCTGTTAGCTGGTAGCATGTGAATTTAGTGGCGGCGGGGATTGAAATCAATAGCCGGTGAGAGAGGCGCGTGTGTTAATTGCGCCAGGGTGATTAAGTCCGTAAACCATTTTAAGCCTATTTCGGTTTTAGCTGATCATGTGTTTGTTTTTCAATGTTCTGTTTAATTGCATCAGTGTCTACCTGTCGTGAAGTAAAAGTCTTTCTCCACTCCTTTTGAAGTTCAATTTTCTGTCGTCTGTAATCCTCACCGTCAGCCATAAGCTTCTGAAATTCTTCGTCTGTAATGTTTTCATCCTGTAATGATTTGCTTATTCTTAATCTTAATGAACAAAGTTTTGCTGATGCTAGGGCAACAATGGCAGTGTGCTTTTGTAACTTAGGAGTTAATTTTTTTAAAACAGTGCTTACAATCATAGACACAGCGCCTAAACCTAAACCAAGGCCCCCTAATGCTAAAGAGGCTGGCACCCCAACCCCACTAGCTAAAACAGCAACACTAGACCCGGCACTTATGCTGGCTACAGCCGATGAACCAGTAATTACATAAGAAAGAGTATTTAAAGCTTTAGCATATTTTTTTCTAGTAACTCTATACTTATCCAAGTCGCTTTCTATTTCCTTTTGAAGTTCAGTTATTTGCTTTAATCTAAACTGTTGAACCTCCATTTTTTTAAATAAGATTATTTTTAAAATTAATCTTGTGCATATTTTCTTATTAATCCTTCTGGCAGCACTTCATTAACAGAGTAAAACGCAATAAAATCAACATACTTAATGAAAATAAAGTCAAGTACTGTTAGTTTGGATTTGTCAACCATCACAGTAACCTTGTCAGATGATAAGAAAGTGTTTATTTCATCCCCGTTTTTAGTAATTGCAATACCGAGCTTAAGAGAGCATCCAAGTTTTCAGCCTTTATTTGTACACCTCTGATTAACGTATGTTCTGGCAAACTAGTATTGCCCTCCCTCGGATTAATAAATAAGCGAAAAATCATTGTCATTTGCCTAGGTATGATGGTAGCGTTGGAGTAAATTCTAAGCCGACAGTGTCACCCCCCACTTCAGCTAAGGACTTCTTTCGCTGTAGCATATATTCAGAACCCCGCAAAGTTATTTCAATCTGTTTTTTCTGTTGTGTTCCTGGAACTAGGCTAACAAAATAGGGCCCTTCATTTAAGGCTTTTCTAAAATTGTTTTTCTTATCAAATTTTTACATTGGGGCTTCGTAGTTCAAACTTTAAATTCCAAGAAATTCAGGAAGCAACGCCCAAGCATTCTCTTTTTTAGAAGTTTATATTCATTTTTTGCCAAAATCGTTAGCCCTTAAATTTCTTATCTTTCTAGGGTAGGATATTGCTGTCGTTTTTTGTCTTCAATTTCTGTTCGTTTGTAAACCCCGTCATCTGTGTACTCAAATCCTAAAAATTTCCTGGCCTCCTATTAGATCAAACTCTGTTGTGTCTGCTAGGTCTTTTAACTCTACTGCAGTGCATTTAGGAGCTAGCTGCGCTTTTGATTCTGGCCCTCGAGACATTTTTTTTTAATATTAAAATTATAATAAATAAATTGTTATAAGCAATCAATAATAAACAAAATTAAATAAACAAACGTATTTGAACTGGAGGGTCATTTCCGTAAGCATAGCTTAGCGTGCTTAGATTTTTTCTAACTGCTCTTTTAAATTTTTTTTTAGCTCATCTTTGTCCCTTATTTATAATTTTCACTTAAACATTCTTCAAAACTATCTTTGTCCTTAGTGTAAAATAATACAACCGATTTTAACTGCGATCTAAAGTCTTTTAAGACTGCATTGTATTTTTGAGTTAAGAGCCAACAGAAACTAATGCGTGCGCCAACTAAAGGCTACTTTGACAGAGCTTTTCTTTTTTTAACAATGTCTCGTTCAGCCGAACAGTCATCAATAATAAACAGTGTTTCAGTTCCCTCAAATAGTCTATAGTAATGTTCAAAACAGTCGCTCAGTTTGTCGCTAGGATAAACTAGAAATATATTCTCGTCTGCCCAAAATAAACTTCCTTTCTTTGTAAGACTTGTTGTGCTTAATGGTTGTGCAGAATATAACAATGTGCTCGTAATGAAACCTGTAGATTGTTTGTAACAAATCAAGTACGAATACAGTTTTCCCACACCAGTAATCCGCAGATAAGAGAACAGTGTGGATCTTTAGGAAGAAACTTCAAGTCGTCCATCTGTTTTTTATTAGAATTTTTTCTTTACATTTAATTTAAGCCACGTCTTTTACCCTGTTTTCTTCAATGTTTAGTGGGCGTCACAAACCAAAAAAATGTGCATTTTTATTGGGCGTTTCCGTCTGCTTTCTTGTGAATATTTATTTTTATACCATCTTGCCCTATCCTTTCTCCACTTCCAAACAATCTGTTGTCAATGTTGGATCTAAAACCCAGCCACAGCCCTTATTTGGATATAAAGTAGTCTTCGAGTCTTACATCATAAAGGCGAAGTTTTTTACATACACGATCAATGTCGGATCCCTTGCCTACCTCCAGCGAACAACTTTCTTATTTCATCAAAGGTTGGTGAGGTAAAGTCCGCGACCTGAATACAACTGATCAGACTTGCCATTTTTTACACGTCAACCTTCTCAATTTTTGGATTATAAAACGCTTCTGATTTCTCTCTGAAAAGGAGTTGTTCCTTCAGTAAACAAGAACAAAATTCCTTGTAAAGACTTCAAAAGATGATTTAGATGTATTTTCCCAAAAGAGTGTCTCGCTTGTTTCTATTTTCTGTAATGGCGTCTATAACCATTTCATAAAAAATAACCTTTTTTACTTTTATACTGGGTTAGATTGTTCTGGCCAGTCCGGGGTTTAGTAACAACATCAAACTCAAGAGAAATGTCGCTAACTGTGTATTTACTAGGGGTCTTCAGACAGAACAACAGAATCGCTAGGATTAAATGTCAGATCATAAGAAGTTTTTCTTTTAGTGCACCTTGGTAATATGGCATATGCGTCTTTAACAGTTCAAAATCTAGAGGAATGCAAAAATCTGTTGCCAAATGCTCTGCTACTGCCTCATCTTTAACATCATTCTTTGCATCCTCCGCTTTAAGCCTGTGCTTGAGGCCGTTTGGGCTTTGTATTCCCTGATAAGCTTTCTCTTTCCTTTCTTTTTTAGGCAGCCATAGATCAGAATAGAGGGTAAAAATATCTGCCTCTCTTAGTACAAAGACTTCTTTTACCCTCCAGTTTGATTGCTATACGTTTAACGATAGCCCTGCCTAAATTAGCAACAACAGTAGCATTAGGATCTATCGATTTAATATCTATTTTGAATTATAGTTTAAGCAGTGCCTGGCATTAAAACACGTCAGCGCCAAGATCAGGGAACTTGACTGATAAAGCTTGTCTGGGCTCAACTGTTGATGGAGTATTTACGCTAATTACAGTCTGCCTTATCCCTTTTTACACCGTGGGGTTCCTTCTCTTTTCTGTATGGATCAAGGTCACAACCGTATGAGTTCTTTTTTTTAAAAACAAAAAAGAATATAAATAAAAAATATGGATGAAGATTATGATGTGCCTGATCCTTCTGAAGAAAAAGGGAAGATGAAACACAATTGGGCCTTCAGTAGATAAGAAATTGAAGGAGCGGCAGTAGGCCAAGGAGTAGGATTACATCAAATACGATTGCTAGATAGAATTGAATCATATATAGCCATATGGGGCGAGAGCAACCAGAAGCGCTTAGGGTTTCCAATTTTGTGATAGATAAAGATAATCATTTGAATTATAGAACCAGTAAAGGGGACCTTATGCGGTTTACTAAAAACCA
>JAFLJL010004714.1:69441-71117 GCA_018398815.1 Conus ventricosus
CTAGCTGCCTGAAGGAACCATCGTAAACCCTTTCAAAGGCAGATCTATTCGTATTGCCTGCTTCTAGGCCTTTCGTCCATTGGATCGGACTCATCAGACAGACACGGCTGATTGTGTCTGCGCTCCTGGTGTCAAATAGACACACCACAGTCCATAATTCTGCGGTGTTCTCACCACCAAGGGTTGAAAAAAGAATCCAACAGCACCCAGCGAAGGAAAGTATGGACTAAAACGAAAAACGCGGAGAGGAAAAAAAGTTGCTGAAAAACTAAAAGCATTATGCAAACAGTATAAAATGTAGGGGACAATCTTTGAGCTATGCTTGAGGATCCATTCAAGGATGCAAGGGAGATCAAAATATATGAAACAGTGTGAGTGGTCAGCTCTGCTGTTCAATAACCAAGCATTGTCAGTGGCTAAGAACTGTGCAAAACAACCTTTACTTGGATCTCCTATATATTGAGATATGATACAGCATTTTTTTTAACCATTAATTGTTGATGAAATCAGATCAATATGAAAGTGACTGGGCTGCTATAAATCCATAACAGAAATTTAAATCACCGTTACTTATACTGTTAAACAAATCTGTGTTTCCATATTCAGGCATTACCCCTTAACCCATATTTCCATTATTATACTCACCCTAAACCTAGTTATTATGGCTATATATTCTGATTCATATTGGCTAATGAGTCACAGAGAACGTACAACTGGATATGAAACAAACAAGCAATGAGTAAAAATCAAACATGTTTGCTTTAGAGAATGAGAGAGAGAGAGAGAGAGAGAGAGAGAGAAAAGACGAGAGAGAGAGAGAGAGAGAGAGGGGGAGAGAGAGAGAGAGAGAGAGAGAGAATGAGAGAACAGGGGTGGGTAAAGAAGAAAGATGAACGAGACAGAAAACATACGATCATGAAACTATTACTTCAGAATATTTGCTTCGAGTCATACACTGTTTTTGCGTACCAGATTTACAACTTAGTAAGGATATTAAGCTCATCGGTAGCTTGACTTAACGTGCACAGATCTCGATCAAAACCCAATGCATTTCAACGTATACCAGCCGTTATCGCCTACTTCTACAAGGAACTTGTTTCATTTGCTAACGTTTTGCTGTGATTAGTGCTATCTTGTTCCAAGTAGCCTAACTTTCAAATACCAGTGCAATGTCTTACCTCCCTCTCCTGTTGGCCGACCATAGGCCCAAGGATACAAGAATAATTAGTTGAAAGACCATGGTTCAGCGCATTTCAACATGTTCTTTCTTCTGCTCAGGTCTTATCTGATCAGTTTAGAAAGCAATGTTATTTCGTCAATGGCATGGCTCCGTCATAGGCTAGTGACGTCAAAATTACAAAAGAATCATGTTTATGAGCCAATAATAGACCTGTTGGGGGGGGAGAGAATCAGGGGAAGGTAACACCTGTCTTTCTATTGCAGAGGGTATTTTTTGTTTGTTTGTTTGTTGTTGTTTTTTAGTTGTTGTTTTTTTGTTTGTTTTTGTTTTTGTTTTTTTTGGGGGGGGTTCTGTTGGTGTTTTTTTTATTTTTTTTAGTTCTCCAGTCTTCTATTTTCTTCCACTTTTTCCCCCTTAAAAAGTGTCGTTTTGATTCAAACTGGGCCTCCATCGTCCCTCTTTTTTTCCAAACAGTTAAAAAGTTAGGTTTCACAAA
>JAFLJL010004715.1:0-15450 GCA_018398815.1 Conus ventricosus
CATTTTGCATTATAAAATAAAATCATAAATGAGAAAGAAAAAACATTGAAAAGAATTCAAGCTTTGGAAGCAAACTCCTTTTGGAAGCGACGTGCAACCTGAAAAAGAAAAAAGATGAATTGAATGAGATTAGGAAAACAAAGATGGAAGGAATAATAGTAAGGTCCAGGACAAGATGGCGCCCACAAGGGGAAAAAGTAAACAAATACTTCTGCTCACTGGAAAAAAAGAAACTTTGTAAGCAAAGAATGCTAAACTAGTCCGAACAAAGGAACTACTCTAACAGAAATGGACCTTATGTTAGAAGAAACAAAGAACTATTTTAAAAATTTATATGCAGAAAAGAAAGTAAAAGATATTGAAATTGAAAATATGCCAATGATCTACCCAAACTGGGGTTCCATTTATTGCAAAATTTTGCGTAATTATTGCGTTTTTCTGCCTTCCTACGCATTTTTTTCGCGGCCGTGCGTTTAGCAACGCAATTTTCCCAGGACCCTGTTCCAACCGCAAGCCTATGTCAGAGGGGCAAAATACGGCACAGACCTACAGCAGACTGCTTGACACCGCCAATTAGTGATAGTGCGTGAACATTTTACTCTGTGGCACTCGCTGACTTTTTGCCAGATCAAGAATGTTCCAAAACGCCTCATCCTTTCTCCCTCGAAATAAAAGGGATCTTTCCCGCGTCTGCGATGGTGCCATCTTCCAATCGGAATACGTTATGACTTCCCACGCACACACGATCATCCCACGTGATTCTGGATGCCAGAGTGCGCCCATTGATGGGAACTTTTACCGTGGTCACAGCGTGTAGGAATAATATCAAGGTTGACTGACCCGGCTTGTTTTCGCGGGCTTACTTAGCAAAAATGGCAAAGAGACAATCAAACATGTTTGCATTTTTCGGTGGGGGAGCTGCTCTGCACTTCAGCAGTGTTAAGGCGCGTGATTCAGAGCTGTTTTGACGGGAGTGAGTACAGTTTACTTTGTTACATTTTTTTCAGCGCTGACGCAATTTTTGCGGAGGCATGCGTTTTTTGACGCAAAAAATAAAAGTCAGTGGACCCCTGCAAACTAACTCGAGCAGAATCCGATGAGTTGGAGGGACCATTACCTTAGAGGAAGCTACTAAGTCTTAAAAAACATGGAGAATGATAAAAGTCCTGGGACAGATGGTATGACAGTAATTTTTTTTAAATTCTTTTGGAGACAATGGGGGATTTTGTTTGTGCGTTCATTAAACGAGGGATACAATAAAGGCGAAATGTCTATAACACAAAAAGAAGGTATAATATTATAATTTGTTTACCAAAAGGAGATAAGCCACGAGAATACATAAAGAACTGGAGACCAATTTCACTTCTAAATGTTACTTATAAAATTGCTTCTGCCTGTATTGCAGGTTAGAATAAAATCTGTTTTACCCAAATCATAAATGAGGACCAGTCAGGTTTCATTCCCGGTAGATACATAGGAGACAGTTTAAGAACCATATATGATGTAATTCTCTATTTAGAGGTGAACCGCTTGCCTGGGTTATTAGTATCTGTCGATTTCAAAAAAAGCATTTTGACTCTGTTGACTGGTCATACATGAGTAGGGTTCTACGTGCTTTCGGTTCGGAAAAGGAATACAGCAATGGATATTATCTTTTTATAAAAAGATAAGGTCTTATGTATAGTGAATGGAAGGTTTCTTCAGGATTTTCTATTGGAAGAGGATGCGACAAGGTGATCCTATATCTCCCTGTTTGTTCGTTTTATGTCCCGAAATACTAGCAAACAAAATAAGGCAAGATCAAGATGTTAAAGGCATAAAATAAAAAATACAGAATTCAAGACAAATCAGTTTGCAGATGACACCACCTTCACACTGGAGGAGATAAGAAATCATATGAAAAGTTGTTCACAGATCTCTGTGAATTTGAGCAAATATCTGGACTTAAATTAAACTATGAAAAAACGTTTAATGTTGGTTAGGGATAAAAAAGAATTCGTCAAACACGTACTTACCCTTATATTAAATGGAATGGAACCCTTTAAAATTTAAGATCCTAGGGGTGTGGTTTACGAATAATCTGACAAATATGACTCAAATCAATGTGACAGATAAATTTTTAGAGTTAAAAATCTATTTAAAATATGGTCAAAAAGAGTAATTACACCATTAGGTAGAATAGCAGTGCTAAAATCATTTGTGCTATCAAAACTTGTATATTTGTGGATCCTTCTGCCCAACCCTCCAGACTCTCAGATAGATATGTTGCAAAATATGTGTTTCAAGTTTGTTTGGAAACCAAAAATGATAAAATTAAAAGAAATATTCTGTGCAAATATTTGGAAAGGAGGGCTGGGTATACCCAATCTTAAGATATATAATCTAATCCTTAAAAATCGCCTGGATTAGGAAAATTATACGTGCAAAATTATAAATGGAAATCAGTACTACATTCATTATGTCCTGAAATCGATGCCCTTGATTCATATGGACCCGATAGATTTGTAAAAAGCAAAATAAATAATTTTTGGAGAGATGTTTTTCAGGCATATAAATTTTTTTGAAAACCGTGCAGAATTAAAAAATAACACAGATCTAGCTATTGAACCTATTTTTTTGTAACGAAAATTTTCAAAGGGGGAAATAAACCGTTCTTTTACAAGAAATGGATGCAGAACAATATATTTTTGGTTAAACATTTACTTCATGTCAATGGTAACTTTATAAGCCATCACACACTGTCAGAGAAGCTGGGATCTGAGGTCAATTTTCAAAATTACATAAGTTGCGTACAATCAATAAAGACTATGCGAAGAAAATGTCAATAGAATTTGACAGTAATACCAGTAATGGCAGAACATTAGCGTTACAAAAAATTGTAGCCCCACTAAAGGGGCACGCATTCACTATGATATTATGATAGAAGACATTGAAGTTTTAAACATCAGCTCTTTTATGAAATGAGAACAGCGCCTGAATATACCTATTAATTGGACAGACGTACTAAAAAGAATTAAGAAAATAAAAGAAAATAAAACTGAAATGGTTCCAGCTTAAATTATGTCACAGAATTTTAGTAACTAACAGTATTTTGAAAGAAATGCAGGTTGTGGATAGTGACATGGTGTAAGTTCTGTAATAGAGAGAAAGATTCGATTAGTCACTACTTGTGGGAATGTGAATTTGCACATGGGTTGTTCTCAGAAACATGTGTGGCATAGGGGTAACCCACTTGGAAGACTTGAAATTTGTGTTTTGTTTGTGGAATATTGTGATGCTTGTTATATTTTGGTGGTGTTTGTATTGAAGAAATAAAATCTAAAAACAAAAATGCATGTTTGTATTATTGTCTTTGTAAATTGAGCATTCATTACCAAAAATCACACAAAACAAAATGGCGGATTTGTGACAAGAAGAAACACGCTGTAAACTGATCATTTTTAAGACCTTTAAAGTGTTTTTTGAACAAAAACAGCGTCAAACACCTCTACAGATATCTTTGCACCTTTGCAATAATCAAACTCTTTGCTGCATCTTGATGTTGATTATATATGGGCGTATAATATTTTCATTACGGTCGTGACGCTTCGTTTCCACTTTCCAGTCCATCGTAATGTTTCATGCACAAAACTGTTCAGCATCCACGGAATGCTTTCCTACAAATAACTAATGAAGAAAACAGTGTACGACGCCGAGTAATATCTGTGCTAACGAACTATGGTTCATGTCTCTTTAAATTCATATCGCGGATAACAAACACGGCGTCGTTTCCACTTTTTTACGGTCGCGACTGTACAACGTAAACTCTGTGTGAACTCTGAGACTGAGGTCGGTTGACCGAGATTCCACGTCAGAGCACTTGCCTTGACCTGAAACATCTCTGGCATGCGGAATTTTCCCGCGTTATCACTTATGAGTGGATTCTGCACTCCCGTTTCTTTGTCTTCCATCCTCTGCGGCAACGTCACGACAGTGCCAGCCTCCTGCGACTGCTTCATTGAAGGTGGGTGTACTGATTTGTTCAACCATTTTGATAGTTTAATTATGAGCAGTTCTTTGTAAAAAAGAATATTGTTACATTATGAAGGCATTAAATAATGTAAATTAGTATTTAAGACGGAAATTTTTTAATTTCGGATGTTCTCACGGACTTCGTCTTCGTCTTGCTAACCAACTTCCAGCTACACTTATTCTTATTTTTATAAAGACGGGATGTTTGCAGAGGTAAAAATGTCGTCAGAGAAATACACTTTGATTAAAGAAAGCGACATTTCTTGCGCGGGGTGAAATTTTAAAGCTTTAATCTGAATAAATAGATTTGGTTGTGAGCAGCATGTCATTTTGAGACAAGAGACGGAAAGCGCGATAGTTTTCCGGGGCCGACCGGTCGGAATTTTGTTAAACGTTTTCGTTCTATGTGTCATCGATGTTTTTCTTTATTTCGTTTATGTAATAACCAAACAAATGTGTAGGGTAAATACTGAATTTGATTTTCGAACTTTTGATTGTGGGTTTATTTTTCTCTCCGTCTGTAAATATCAGGCCGAGTGTTCCAGTTGCGACGGGAAACTATGACACTTTGTTTCCTTGTCGTGACTGTTAGATTGGAAAGGGGAGAAAGTCAAATAGTTTGCCTGTGGTTGTTTCTTCTGCCTTTTTTTATCTGTCAGTGGAGCAGTTGCTAAAACAAAATTTACAGTTTGTCTGCCTGCCTGTCACTGCCATTTGTATCAGTCACTGGCAGAATGAAGATTTACCGATGTGTTCGTCGCGACGGGAAACGAAAGCTGCATGGTTTCTTTCCCCGACCGAAATGCCTCATCATCGTATTTCTCCTTTTCTACACCACATATTTTCCATTGTTGATTCAGTGAAAGGAACAGATCTATAATGTTGTCGTTAAACTCGAGCTACTCATCTTTTTCTGCCGACAACGACGGTTTGTTACTTCTGATGTAATCTACGTCGGAAGTACGTACAGTCGCTCGCGGAACCCACTGTTCGAGTTTCTCGTCACCACGAAAACGCGTCACTACCCTCTCCCTTCCTACCTTCTTCCCCTGGTTTGTACTCCCTCTCCCTTCCATACCTTCTTCCCGTGGTTGTACTCCACATTGACCGTAATTTTGCTTTTTGGCTATTAATTTCGTCTCACTTAGATTAGTTTAAGTGCAAAAAATAATGCATATTTTTTAAACATTAAAAAAAAAAGGTGAACAGTTGTGACATGGAAACCAAGCAATGAAGTCTCTTGACTACCGTGGGATTTTGCTTTGTTGTCCATACGTCACTCGCTCCTAACCCCAGCCTTTGTTCTTTTGTCAAGATCTGACAAAATTAAAAACTAACAATGCCGAGTTTAACATAAGTAATTTATATAAATCAGATTGGTTGATTTCAGTTGTGACGAGAAACCCAAAAAAACCCACATCTTCCAAATTTGATAAAAATGTTTCTGTATCTGGAATTTTTTTTCTTAAAAGCTTGCTATTACACTTATTTCATGTTGAGTTAACTATCACTGGTTTTTGTTCTAAGTTTCATATATATCAATTGTCATCATCACTGTTTCCACTTCATGCGCAAAACAAAACAAAAACAAAAATGTAATGCATACATGCGTGTATGTGTATGTGTGTGCACACATGTGTGTGCATAAAATGAGCTGACAGCAGTTTTTTTATTTTTAATTTTAACCAAAATAAACAAACAATATTTGCCATATGTCTTCTTTCATTTAAACACCTTTTTTTGTCTCATTGTTTTTCCTTTTGTCCCTTCAGACTCTGTCATTATTTGGTTGCCTACAGATGTCTGATCCTAATATGGAACCACGAAGATGTGGACGACTGGCAGAAAAGAGGGCCAGGCCAACACCCCCTGAACCTTCACCCCCCATCCCCACCCCAAGCCAAGGGAAAAGCTTCATCAAATGCTGAGAGGGTCAAAGCATACAGGCAGAGAGTAAAAGAGGATCCAGAGAAGTATCAGAGATACTTAGATGAAAATAAAGAAAAGTGCAAAGCATACAGAAAAACATTTTCTGATGAAAGAAGGCTGAACAGCGAGTAAAAAGCTACACTTAGAAAACGAGCAGAAAGACAGAGGAAGAAGGAATGCCAAAAAGAAAAAATGCAAACAAGAAAAGACATTGTAGCGATAGATTCTCAAAGGGCAAAATGGAGGGAGCAGAAAAGACAGCAAGCTGAAAAGATGCACTGGAGAAACAAGGGAAAAGAGGAATGAAAGACGAAGATCTCTTTATCATCAGAAAAAGCAGGCAGCAGGGAAAACAAGTCAGTTCGTGTCAGGGTAGTGTTTTAGCAGGCATGATCAGCCAAAAGCTTCGACTCTTTTTGAAGAACGCTCCAGAGGCCCAACGCAAAGCACTGCAGAGGGCAAGATGTGCTCTACCACAGAGCCCAAGAAAATTTGTATCCACTGTAGCAACGCTGATCGAAGGGCTAGCCCCAGGAAGAAGCAGTTGTTTGCACAGAGGATAAATCAAGGTGTTCCTGCGCAGAAGATGGGTCACCCTTTTTATGAACGCCTGTCTGCGGCTTAGGAACAAGCAGCTTTCAGCTGACAGGCAAGCCAGGCGCATTCTCCTCAGTGTCTGCAAAGGGCAAATGGTACTTACAGAGAGAGAAGCGCCATGCTGGGTGTCCATTGGACTCGGTTTAAACGCCACGAAGTTCAAAAAGAAAAAACAAAAAGTGAATGCTGCTGAAGAGATGCAAGACACTTTTTTGAAGAGTCAGCCAGAACCATTCCTGACAAGGAAAATGGTGAGCAGGAAACTGGCAAAGCAGCTGCAGTTCTGCAGAGACCCATCAGGGAACTCTATCAGGGAGTTCCGCACCACTGGTCGCAGCTCAGTTTTTCAAAATTTGCCCTGTGCCATCCTGCAAATTTTTCGGCTGATGGGACAGGCAAAACTGAGGCAGTGTCTCTGTGAGTACTGCACAAATTTAAAACTGAAACTGGACACCCTAAATTCAGTTGCTGCTGTCCATGACAGAGTTGCTGGATCCGGCATGAGCGGCATGCTGTTGCACTCATAACGTGCGACCCAAACAACAAAGCATGCTGCTATGGTGAATGTGATGCTTGTGGCTTGCAAAAGCTTGACAGTCATGTTCGCCGCTTCTTAGTCATGCTGGAGAACTGACTTGGCACTGCTGGGAATCAAAAACTTTTTCTCTCCCATGGTAAGCGCATCAATCGCAAATTTCTTGCTACCATGAAGGGGGATATCCAGCAGCTTCTTTGTGATCTCCCAAAGGAGCTGACATTCTTGGCCCAGCATCTTTTCCGGGCAGACTGGCAGCTCCGACAGTTTTCAGAGTTGAGAAAAATGACACCATTTCCATCTGAGACTGTCTGTATGGTGATGGATTTTGCAGAAACTTTGCCTGCACCTACCCGGAGGAGATCCAAGCAGCACATGGCACCATGATCAAGTGACTCTTCATCCAACAGTCACATACTACAGGTGCCCAGGGTGTAGTGAAACCACCACAGAGTCCTTGGGGTTTTTATCTCACCGACAAGAAGCATGATCACCATGCTGTACAGGCCTTCACCCTCAGGGCACTGTCCCATCTCAGGGAAGCACGAGGGTGACCATCTCTCACCTTGTGCAATGGACCGATGGCTGTGCTTCTCAGTACAAAAGTAAAGGCCCATTTGCTGACATTGCATCTTCTCTTTCAGACTTTGATGCCACCCTTTGAAAGAAATTTCTTTGGTTCTGGCCATGGCAAGAGTCCTCTGATGGAGAGAGGTGCTGTGGTGAAACACCATGCATCTTCTGCTGTTGTGGCAAGAAAGCCATCATTGCCAATGCCTGGGACATGTTCCAGTATTGTCAAGGTTTATCTCTGAACAAGCAGCCACCACACCATGGATGTTCCCACTTCCTGCGCTCTTTCTTCTGGGTTGGAGAGGACGAGATCCAGAGACAACGCCCACACAGAAAAAATCAAGACAGTGGCAGGAAAGTTCGTTCCACTCTGTGAGATGTATTGAGCAATATTCTATCCACAGCCGCCATCTCACATGCATGTGCTTGCCATGCCAAACAGGAGTAGGCCTGTGACTGTCCTGTAGAACATGTTGTAGGTTCCTGGGTGTGCCATGAGTTGCATCATCAGCAAGGTCAGCAAGGACAACCACAAAGTTGTCCAGTCGACAACAGACACAGCATGTGGTCCATCCTGTCCATTCTGCCCTGCACCTCAGTGCTCCAATGCATCTGTGACAGCAAATGCTCCCATCTCTCCATCCCTTCTAGAAGGTAGTGTTAGGGAAGTAGCTAATCATGTCTGTGTACTTGAGACTCAAGGCATGAAGTTGACCTTCCCTTTCCTCCAACCAAACACCCCCTGACCCTGACCGTCGTCCCTCAGCCCAAATGAAGACCCTGCCATCACCATGCCTTCGCTTGTCAGTGTCACGCTACCTGTCATTGACACCACAGCACTGTCTGCCGGCCATGTTGTCAATGTGCAAGTTGTCCTGCCCCCTGACGCCTCTCCTGGCCCAGTGGACATTGTCCCGTCATCTTCAGTGGAAACAAGCCCTGCTAGCAGTCTGTGGTAAAGTATACTGTTTGCGTGTGTGTGTGTGTGTGTGGTGTGTGTGTATTTTACCCTCTTTAATATAATTATGTATCACTGAGGACAAGTTGTTGTCTTCCATCCTTTTTTCTCCCAGCAGTCTTTTTTCATTTGATTAAAGTAATTTTTTTAATTGGTTAATTCACTAACTTCAGTAAAATTGTTCTAATAATTGACCTCTTTTCATTTCATGTAATGTAATATAACTTTTCAACACATTATGACATCACCTCACACGCACCCAGCACACACGCACGTGCGCGCGCACACACACATCATCTACAAAACTGAGAGATGTTATTTTTCATTGTTATGATTTACTTTCAGTTACCCCAACTGGGGAAACAACATGGGGAGGCCAGAATTAACACGACCTCCTCAGAAGCTCCAGTCAGCCCCCCTGTTCCTGATCCAGAACTTCAGTGACTGAGAAGGCTCAGCCTATGAACATCAGGTAACTGCCTTCCTTGCATTTCACTGGAAAATTACTTACTTTGATATCATTACTGTCCACTTGTATTTTTGCAACTTCAATGCTTCAGTTCTCTGTTTTGTGTGGTGTGTGTGGTGTGTGTGTGTGTGTGTGTGTGTGTGTGTGTGTGTGTGTGTGTGTGTTGTGTGTGTTTTCAGTGCCAACCCAAAAGGTATGCTACTATATAGTATGCCCAACTGACACAAAACAAAAGTGTACAATAATCATTCATAATCATACATGCATTCTGAAAGAATTAGACTGAAAATTACTATGCACGCGATTGTTACAACTTGTGAGTCATCGAATTGGTTAATTAGTGGCGGCGGGCGCCAGTTGAAAAAGTCACCCGGGTTTTTGAGAGTAAGTTCAATGACGTGGGCCACAAGGCGACCCTTCGGTTTCGCAGCTTCTGGGTTTACTGTCTTTCGCGGGCACAGCTGTTAAATTTTGCGGCAGGAAATTGCGGCAAAGTTGGGGTGTTAGTTTGATCATGGCCGCGGCATTTTTTTGGGTTTGGTGTTTTGTGTGGCCCCGAGGATTACCTTTTTTTAGTGCGCCCTTTTTGCTCATAGGCGTTAGAGCATTTTGTGCGTCATTGGGAGCCTGTCACGTTAGTGGAAAAGCTTTAAAATGAATGACACAAACACACAAAAACAACAAACACACCCCACACCCAACACACAAAACACCCTAAGTTGTGGCTCAATCTTCAGCATCGTGGAATAGCAAATTTGGAAAATTTTTTGGACAGAGTTCTCGTTTTCGAGTGATGAAAAATTTTTTTGGTAGTTGTCTTTGGTGCAAATTGCAATACAATTTTTTGTGGGGCAGAGATACGCAGTCTCGTGTGTTTTCCCACAAAGCAGATTCATTTATTTTTGTTAATTGAGGAAGTCAGTCGTCTGGGCTGTTTTGTCATGACTTTTGTGTGTATGTGATAAATGATTTCATTATGGGAAGATTTGGTCAAGTTGTAAACTCTTGTCATTTGTGGTTTTGAATTTAGAACAAAGCTGCATTTCTTTGTTTTTAAAATTTGAGGATGATAGTAAAAAATTTGAAAACATAAAAAAAGCCCAAGATGTGTTGCGTCGGGTTTGGGCGCCCCAAAAAAAATGAAAAAGAAAACTTCTGAGTATAAGACGTGAATGCGTTCTAAAAAATTTTTCCCCCAAAAACACCTCACAAGAAATGTTTTTTTTTAAAAAAAGTTTTCAGGGAGGAGGAGAGGGGGGGAGAGAAAAGGAAAGGGAGAGAGGTTATTTACTCGTTTCGTTTATCAAGGATTTTTTAAAAAGCAAGAAATCTCTTTTTTGGGTTTTGTTTTTTTTTAGGGGGATCTCAACCCCTTTTGGGGACCCTTTGCATCGTGAAGGGGTCCCTGGGCCCCCTTTTGTAGACAATGGTCCCCTGGGCTGTAATATGTGTGACAAAAAGAGTTATGTAGAGTGAAATTTTTTTTGGGGTCTTATGTCACGAAATAGCACTGTTTTTGAGAACCCCCCCTTTTTTGAACATTCCTTGAATATCAATTCTTTAGTCTGTTTAAAGATGGTTATTTTTGATAAAAGCTCTTCCCCTTTTTAAAAGGGTTTCCATTTTTTTTTTCCCTTGTTTTTCCCTAGTTTTCCCCTTTTTCCCTTGAGTGGTTTTTTAAAACCTGCTGCCTCTTTGTCTTTTCGAGGTTATCAAGCCCCTTTGGGGGAAAGGGACCCCAAAAGGCACCCTTTTCCCTAGGGTTTAACCCCGTTTTTTGTAGAGTATCTTTATTTTTTTGGGGGGCAGTTTATTTCCCTGTTAAGAAGTAATTGTTTTTTGTTTTTAAATATAAATTGTGTGTTTTTCCCATTTGGCGATATCATAATCCCCTAAATTTTGCAGATTGTTTTTTTAAAGATAGTTTATGGATAGAAAAATCTGATCATTTGGTGAGCTTTTGTTAAATTTTTTCGCAACTTTGGATTTTGGGATAAAAATTCCTTTTAATTTCTTTCCCCACTTTTGTAAAGGTTGGTTTGTAGAATGGTGTATATTTTGCTTTGATTGTTTATATACTAAGTTCATCGAAAAGTTTAGTATTTCCCAGGAGGAGGATTTTACTTATGTATTTAATAATTAAGGAAAAAAGGCCCCCAAAAACATTTCCCCTGTGGTACCCCTGAAAAGGGGTTTTAAATGGGATGACGCCCCCTTCCCATCAATTTCTGGTTCTCCCCCGGGAATATTAGCCCTTTTGCAAAAAAACCCCCGCATGCCCTGGTTTAATTTTAAACAGCGGCCCTATGGTCCTTATCAAAAGGGTTTAGAAAAACATAAAAATTTATCTATTTGTGGTGTTGTTTAAGAAGTTATTAAATATTGAGGTTGTTTTAAAAATTTGGGTTTAAATCTTTATGTCTAAAAAAACCCTGTGGGCGTATATTTTTCAAGATGGCCATTATGTCTATATTTATGTGTTAAGTAGTTTTGTATTGGATGTAAGAATCGGTTATTTTCTCGCTTTTGTTTTTTACCCCTTTTTTAATAAGGGAAAAATGCTGCATCTCGCCATATCGGTATATTTCTCCTGGTTAGGAAGGTTGGTAAAGTAGACCAGATACCTCATCAAATTTATTGGCACTAAATTTTAAAAGCTTCCAGGAAAGCCTCGGGGAAAAGTAGCTTTGTTTTCATTTATGTTTTCAGTAACTTTATATTCTGCTTGTTTACTTTGAGTTTTTCATTTCAGGGGTTTTCTCATCTTTAGTTAACGTTAATTAAAAGGGTTTGGATTTTTGGGAAAATGAACAAATGTTGTTTTTAATTGCTTTCCTTCGGGTCCCGTATTAGGGTTTTTTTTGGTTGTTTCTGGTTTTTGGAATTTTCCAAATGGGTGTTTGTCTCTTATCCTTTTTAAGCCTAATTTTTGTTTTTATGATCACCCGAAAACATCGAATTAATAATTTGGGGGTTTTTGAAAACCCCAATTTTCCCCTTTCCCCTTCTTAATTGTTTTTACCCAACATAATCTTTATAATCTTTTTTTTTTTTATATATTTAGCACATCGAGAAGTTACAGAAAAAAACCCAAAGGAAACACAAACTTACGTTTTCGCCTTCCCCCTTTCTTTGCTTTTGGTGTAAATTTTTAAGGAAGTCTCATCATTTCATTCTCTTTTCCCTGGGGGCGTAGAGGGGGGATGGGCACCTTTAAAACCAGGCACCCCCATCCCGGGCCCGTCCCCGCCGTGATCAGGTGGGGCCATCATCCGGTCCATTCTTTGTGTTGTCCATCCGTTTGGCTTGTCGTCCCTTCGTCTGCCCCCTTCCGGGTGCCCCGGTGACTGTTTTTGGGGAGTGATTGTGGGTATGCATGCCCAAACGCGCTTCCTCTTTTGATGTTGCCAAGAGGGGTTCTTGGGGGCCGCAAGTGATTTATTTTGGTCCCACAAGGGCGTTTGTCTTCCCGGGTTTTCCAAAAGATCCCCAGCAAGGCTGAAGATTTTGTTTCAAAGTCTGGTTCTTTGGTGGTCTTGTGTTGGTCCGCTTTCACAGCCTACAGCAGGATGGACAGCCAGGGCTTGTACGTTCATCTTTGTAGGAAAGTGATCTCCTGCCCTTTCCCGACTTGTTTAGCTTTGCCATTTTGCTGTTGCGATCGTGTTGGTTTGTTTTTGTTGAGAGCGACCGTCTTTTGGGGAGAGTGGCCCAAGGTAGAAAGCGCCCACTTCTTCAAGTGTTGTGTTTTGTAGATTCAGTGGGTGTTGGTTGTGTGTTGACAGGTTTTTCTTTTTTCTGTGTCACCATTCCCTATGCATGCCTTTCTTCGTTCTTTTAGGTTTGTAGTTTTCGTTGCTGCCCCCAAGGTCGATGTCATCTGCGAATAGATTATTTTATGGTTTTCCCCGTGGAGAGTGGAGTGGAAGTATGGAGGGGTTTCCCCATGATGTTTTTTCCCGGAAAAAAATTGAACGTACGGGAGATAGAGGCAGCCTTTGGGGCTCCACTGTGGGCTTGAAGTAGTCCCTATCTGGTTGTTGGGGGACTGCGTGCTGGCGGTTTTTATACAGGCCTGGGGTGGTTGGCGAGACCCTCTCTTGCAAAAATTTTGAGCACCCGCCCAAGACCCTTGTGCCCCAACCCTGCAAACGCTTTCCTAAAATCAATGAAGTTGGGAAAGGTCTCTCTGATGTTGTGATTTTTTCCCCTCGTTCCGGGGGTGAAGTTGTTTAAAAAGCCCGAGAAGAAGAGGCATTCCGGAAACTCGGGGGGGGTTCGCAGCCCCAACCCCGGACAAAGCATAAGACTCAAAACAGCTTCAAAGAGGCGTCTGCGAAAAGCAGAGGGGTAATTGGGCGAAAAAGGAAGAAAACCCAAACATGGATCTCCAAAGACATCCCCGACCTCGGACAAAAGAAAATCACTGAAGAATGAAAAAATTTCCCGCCTGAACAAGCCCCAAGATCGAAAAAAAAAAAAAAAAACCTTGTAAAAAAGGAATGATGAAACAAAGAACAATGGATCAATAATCAGTGCGAGAACTGGGAAAAAGGATAAAAAAGGGAAAAAACCAAAATCCCTTTCCCACCTAAAAAATACAAGCGCAGAAAAACAGACGTCATTCGAGGTTCTCAGGGGCTGTGCGAAAGCCCCGCTTTTTTTGAACAGAGGATCAGTACTCCCAAGAATTTAAAAATCCCCTATCCCCTGACGACAGTTGTTGAGGGGGAAAAAACCCATTAAAGGGGAATCCTCCCCATCCCAGTGATGAGAGAAGAAGTGGAAGACCCTGGGCGCCTTCCGGCAGGGAAACATGGGAGAAAATTAGCGGTGTAAATGGGGGGGAAGGAATTGGTCATTAGAACATCGATTTTAAAAGTTGGGGAGAAAAAACAGGGCCCCACAGAATGGATAATCACATCATCCCCCCCAAAAAAGGGAAATTCCCAAGCCCTAAGAACAAAAAGTTAATAGCCACACCAGAAAAATAGCTAGGGTATTTGAATCGTGAGAAAGGGCAGAAGAACACCTGGGGAAGAAAAAGTGGGTTTGGGCAGGGGAAGCAAGTAGAAGGAAGACACAAGGGAAAAAACTAGGTCGAAAATGAAAGTGGGGTTTGTCTACAGTCACAATTAAAACACAAAATTTACACGCTGGGTAAAAGGGCCGAATATTTTTTAAATTTTCCCCTTGTTCTTTTCTATATTTTTTTCGTAATGCATCACAAAACCCCGGTTGATTTTTAAGGTACTGTATAGGGTTGCACAGAGAGAGAGAGAGGAGAGAGGGGAGAGAGAGGAGGGGGGGGGGGTAACAACAAGGGGGCGTAGCCCGTTTGGTAGAGCGGGACTGTGATCCTGGGTTGCGGGTTGGGAATTTTGGTTGGGGGATTTTTCCCCCGGAGTTAACTTGGTCTGCTCATCCCCCATTAGTGTTCGGATGGCTATAAAACCCAGGTTAGTTGTGTCATGACTAAAGATATACGGATTAAAGATCCCCTGTCGTCCCAAGACGGGGGTATACGGCTACACAAATACACAAGCATGCAACCCTTTTGCATAATGTCTACTTTAAGATGCGGCCCGGGGGGTCAAAACCCCCTCTGGGCCCTTGTTTGAAATGAAGGCCCCTTTGGAGAGAAGGAGAACCCAACTTGATTTTACTTTTTACTTTGAGATAAAGTTAGGTCCTTCCCAAAGGGTACCTGTTCAGGTTCTCAATAAAAATGATTGGCCTGGGTGGTTTTAGGATGGGCCTTCAACCACCTACTGAACAATTAAAAAAGGATTTGGGTCGTAATGAAAAGGGGGCTTCCCCGGTTGCCCTTTTCCCTTTGGGGTTTACGATGCGTGTTTAAACTTGGGGAGGCTATTCCGAGGTTCACATCTGGTGAAAGAGTTCCCCTAGTTGGAGATGTTGGTTTCTGAAGTTTTGGGAGTTGCCCCTTTGGGGGTTCAGTTATTTGTGGAATGGAAGTCAGGGGGAACCAAAAATTTATCAATTTTTTTTCAAAATGGATGAAGACGGGGGGAAAGAAACAAAATTTTGAAAAAGAGGGTGTTGTTACCCCAAATGAATTGGAAACAAAACACTGAAAGACTGCATTTTAACCTCTTGGGTCTTTTTAGGAAAAAAAAAAAAAAAAAATACATTTAAAAATTTAGGACAGTACAAAAAAAAGCGAGGGGGGGGGGGGGGGGGGGGTTGTGCGATGTGCCCAAAGGCAGTCGTCTTTTTATCAGTCTTATTTTGTTTTTTTTTTTTTTGTGAAAAAAATAGGTTTTAAAAAAAATGTAATTTTTGCAAAAGTGTTATCCCGGGTTTTGGAGCTGTGTAACTAGTAACTGAGTTCTACCAAACCGTTGTTACGGGGGG
>JAFLJL010004716.1:0-7500 GCA_018398815.1 Conus ventricosus
GATACTCCCAGTTCGCATCATGTTCCGAAAGTACGCAAAGTACAAAAAGTTTGAAAAGAATCTGAGCTTGATTTATTTGCTCTGTGTATTTAATGTTTTATACGTCTTATCATCGAAGCAACAGTGAAAAATGTGTCTGTGTACATCATTTAATTACTTTAAAAAAAGAAAATAATTCACTTGGATACAATATTGAATACCTCAGGCTTTCTCAGCATCTGTTCAAAGTACGAGCAAAGTTTTAAGCCCTTTTCCTTCCTCATTTGCTGTTGTCATACTAACCAAACAAACGTAAACAATTGTGTTCTCCTACGTTTTACTATGTTGTGTCTGTAACAGCAGCGTTGCTATTTTACCCAAAATGTATTTAATTCTATGCTTTACAAAGTTCGCGCTTTACCCTTTCTGTTGATATATAATAATTGCCTGTTAGGTTTATATTAGGAGACGTAAAATAAAATTTAAAAAGTGCGAAAATCGCGCGTCTGCAATGGTTGTAAGCACGTGCGGTGCACGTGCATGCAGGGAAGCGATGTTGCTCTGCCGCGCCCATCTGGAAAGTATTAAGGGGAGAGGTGGCACGAAAATATGACCATTCTCTTTCAAAAATCATGTTTGGGTTTCATGTGTCTTTGTGCTCAAGAAGTCTGTTGAAACCATCTGTGGTGTTCATTTTGCCTATTTTCACATTTTTCTTAGTAAAAAAAGACTTTATATGAAGGAGGTGTAAATGAAAACTGCTCAACTTCTTTATTTTCAAACGTCGTTTTCTCAAAATCACTTTGACAACGGTTGATGTGTAAGGAACACAATATCTCTGGATTCAGACTAGCTAGCTTGGTGATTTTTTTTCTTTTGATCAAAATGATTTCTGCATGCAATTACATTTTACCTATAAGTCAAAACTGCACTTATCATTTGCTATTTCTATTTGAAAATTTCAAAAGCAATGAAAAACGAAGGCTGATAGCCATCATATGGAAACAAAATATTGAAAAAAAAGCAGTTTAGGTACATAAAAATCCTTTTGTAATTGCATTACTATTGCTCAGCAAAACAAGAAAAGTCATGTTTCAAGTGCCTAACATGTCTGCTATGATAGAAATACAGTTCTTGTTATGAACCTTCCCCCCCCCCCCCCCCCCCCCCCATTTTTCATCATTTTGCCCCCATTTGTGGTCCCCAAATCACACAACAGCTTTGAAATCGCCCACAATGTTTTTCCCATGTTTTTTTTTACATAAACAATAGAAAAAAAATGAAGAAGTTTTTAAAAGAACAATGGTTTAATTTTCGTGTCACCTCTTGCCTCAAAATATCATTCCACACTATTTAAGATGACAATGGAGTATCACCAGATGGCACAAATTTGTACCATTTACAAACAACAACAACAACAACAAACAACAACACAACGACAGTCTGGTGCAGGATACAGGGGTGGAGGTGAAGGTGTGCCCCGCCCCTCTCCCCCCAAACATTTCAAGCACTTTGCAACCTTCATTTCCTTTGTAAATTCCTACTGCACTCACCCCCCTTCTTCTTACAAAACTAACTGATCTGTTCCTGACTACAAAGATTTGAATCACACACACACAGACACAGACACACACCACACACACACCACACACACACACACACACACACACACACACACACACAAAACACAACAAGCATGCACACACAGAGATGGAGTTACCAACAGTAACAGAACGAAAGACTGATAGAAAAGAACAGAGCGAGAGGTGGAGGCAAAGACAGAGACAGAAGCATGAACTGCAATGACCACAACCATGAAGGGATTTACTCTGTAAGTAAGCTCATTTCACTTTACAAAAGCATTTGAAACTAGAACCAAATAAGATCATTTGAACATCATACAAACAACACACATTTGCACACTTTACAGAGAAAACTAAAAACATTGAGAGTCAATCAAAAGTAAACACACAAAAGTAAAACAGTACTAAAAATCTTAAAGGATACATCACCAAAGATAACATGACATTGACAAGCTCTATCAAAAATGGTATATCAATATAATACAAACTGATAATGCACTACAACAGACAACCTCCACCATACTCACTAGTCCCAAGCGGCTTGCAGAGGAACTCTAGCAGTGAATTTCTGCCCTCTGGCTCTCTAGTCCTTTGCTGATGAAGCAAATCGCAGTCGTCTTCATGATTTGCTGTGGGCCGCTCTCTTCCCATCCATGGTGCCGCTGACAATTCAATCATAGTAACATGTCATTGTGTCCAACACAGTACAAGTGTTGAATTGTTTCTGATCTGACTGTACTGTGAATGAATTGTATAAGATTGTGGCTAAACATCTGTTTAAACCAACAGACTGCCCATCCATTGCTGTTCAATACATTCCATCCTTCTGTGCAAAGTTTGTCACACGGCACTGTGCGTTTTTCTTCACTGGAATCATCTCATTTTTGCATAAAACATGTTGTTAAGATAAAAAAGAGTTTGTTTCCAATTACTTTAAACACTCGGTTAGTATCCTATATCATACAGCATATTTGACAATTGTAATTGTGCGAGCATGCGTGCGTGCATGCGAGCGTGCATGCGTGTGTGTATGTGCGTGTGTGCATAGTGTGTGCGTGTGTGTGTGTGTGTGTTGTGTGTGTGTGTGTGTGTGTGTGTGTGTGTTGTGTGTGTGTGTGTGTGTGTGTGTGTGTTTGTGTGTGTGTGTGTTGTGTGTGTGTGGTGGTGTGTGGTGTGTGGTGTGTGTAGTGTGTGTGTGTGCGTGTGTGTAGTGTGTGTGTGTGTGTGTGTGTGTGTGTGTGTGTGTGTGTGTGTTGTGGTGTGTGTGTGTGTGTGTGTGTGTGTGTAAGTGTAAAGGAAAGGATGGTTTTTTAGAGGATTTATGAGAGGGAGACTTTCTGTGAAATTTCTTATGTGATTTGTTTTTAAATTATTATTATCATTATTATACAATGTCTTAATTGTGAACGCAATGTGATTTCTTTCAGTATTGGATATCTCGAGGCTTTGTGTTTTTTCAATGTGCATGTCTTTTATAATTCCTATTTTTACCATTTGCTTTTTTTTAATCGTAAAGCGCTGTTGAGCATTTTATGGAATATACGCTAAAGAAATAAACGAAAAAATAATAAAGTTTATAAAACCTTTTGGTGGTAGTCAAATCCATTAGTGAGAAAACTGACGTTTCAAGCCATAGGCCCTTGTCAAAGTGAAAAGAAGAGGACAGTGTAGACAGGAAAGCCTATGTGAGAATTGGGGTGAGAAAATTTCATTTAATGATTAAGTTGGACCAGAATAAAGTCACTGATCACTGTTCAGGTGTATTGAGCTCACACAGACACACACTGCAGTTCACACAAAGACACCAACACACACACGCCCCTCCCCCCCCCTTTTTACCCACCACAACCCCCACAAAACCACATACACACACACACCACCACCACCCTGCACCACACACACACACAAAAGGAGGGGAATAAATGGAAAATATTCACTATTTAGCCTACTGAAAGAAAAAGAAACAGAGGCTAAAGAAGGACAGGACAGAGAGATTAAGGCAGAAGGGCTCTGGCTCAGCTAGACGTCAGTGACTCTGATGTTCATCCCAGCTGGCTGTGTGGTGCCCAAGCGGCTGATGACAAGCAATGGTTCTCCATGTGCTTTCTGTATACACGGTCTCTGGGGTTCTGCCACACTGCTGCTGTCTTCGCATGACTGTAGCTGTGATATGGACCAACAAAATGTTGGCCGACTGGGTTGTTGTAGCCCAGCTTCATCGACCTCAGGTGCTCTGAAAAGCGGTCGGCCAATGAGCGGTAGGTCTCTCCAATATACAGCTTGGAGCAGAGGGTGCAGGTCAAGACGTACACTAAGTCCCTAGACTGGCAGTTTAAACTGGACCTCACAGTGAATGTGCCAGTGGGTCCCACGACTGTAGCTGAAGTGTCTATGAATGGGCACGTCTTGCATTTTTTGTCCCCACAAGGTCTGCACCCTGGTGAGGTTGACTGGGTGGCCTGCGGTCTAAGCTTGGACCTCACAAGCATGTCACGCAGGTTCTTGTCCCTCTGAAAAGCAATCAGCGGTGGCTTGTAAAGAGTACACTCACCAAGACACGGTTTACCAACCACATTGTCTTTCTACGCACCTGCAAACGAATTGGATTTGTTCCAAGGGATTCAAGTTTAAAAGCCCTATCCCCAGTGATGACCATAGGCGATCTGCCGCAGCTCACAGGATCAGAAACTATCCGATCCTACACACAGTGTGTCAACAGGGCGTCTCACCAGATAAGCCACATGAGATCACAGCTCCGAAACCTCATGGATTACCAAACATCAAGATACATTATTGGCACTGTTCGGGAAGCCAACAGAGGACTACACACAGCTATGAACAAAACTAAACAACAGAAAATGGAACGCTCACAGTCTAAGACTATATCAATGCTACCACTCATCCAACCGCACCCATGACTCCAACTCTGACCCCAACCTGGTTGTGACTATACCACCAGACTTAAACCTACTGATGACCAACGCCGCGTCCTGTCGAGAGGCTTGAAGTTTGTCCCCCTGCAACCAACAGCGAACCGAATGCATGTTCTGTTTCTGTGCCAACGGTTTTTCCGCAGACTCCGTCTAGCTGCCCATTTTTCAAGCACATCCTCTCCAGCACCTGCCACCTCTCACGACGACTTGGCAAAACTGTTTCCTCGACAACCAAGCACCTGGACACCAAGTCCGGGGGAATTTCCAGCTCTGGACTTCTACATAGCCACCTGCAAAAAACAGATTGCCCAGCTGCAACCCAGGCCACTCAGACACTCACAACTCTCAACTGCAGAACTTGAAGCATTGAAAGATCTGAAGAAGAGGACAGATGTTGTCATCAAACCAGCTGACAAGGGAGGGGCCATAACAGTATGGCGAAGAGATCTCTATGTGGAGGAGGCGAAGAGACAATTGGGTGACAGGGACTCCTACAGAGAGATTATGAAATCTACAGTCAAGTCTGACAACACACTGATCCGAAAAACAATAAAATCGGCCATAGACCAGGACATCTTCCAACAGAAGCTTTTAATGCCATCACAGTGAACCTAAAGAACCAAACTTCTACCTGTTACCCAAGATTCACAAAATTGACACTCCTGGACGTCCCATTGTTTCTGCATGCGCTTGCCCCACAGTCATCATTTCTGATGTCCTGGACAAGATTCTCCAACCCCTAGTGGCCACTCTACCCACGTACGTAAAAGACACCAACGACACTCTGAGACTGTTAGAGGGTTTCTCTTTCCCAGATGACAGCAGGGAGAGACACTCTTACACGATGGATATTGTGTCACTTTACACCAGTATCCCCCATAGTGACGGATTGCAGGCGCTGAAACACTACTTGGAGAAGAGTGACATCAAACACCTTCACATCCCTACCATCCTCCGCCTAGCAGAACTGGTTCTCTCCCTGAACTCGTTTGCCTTCGAGGACCGCCACTACCTACAGACAAGAGGGGTCGCCATGGGCACAAAGATGGGGCCCAGCTTTGCATGCTTGTTTGTAGGCTTCGTGGAGGAGCAAGCTCTCAGCCGTTACACAGGAAACACAACCGGCACTGTTCAAACGGTATATTGACGACTGCCTTGGTGTGTCGGTGGGACCAAGGAAGACTTGTTAAACTTCATCCAACACATGTCTAACTTCCACCCTGCCCTCCGATACACCCACGAAATATCATCCAAATCTATCTCCTTCCTGGACCTTTCCATCTCTGTCCACCCAGACTGTTCCAAACTCTCCACCACCGTCTTCTACAAGCCCCAGTGACTGACTCACATGCATATCTCCTGTACAACTCCAGCCACCCATCCTCCACCAGGAACAGTATACCACATTCTCAGTTCCAAAGGCTCAGGCGCATTTGCAGTAGAGAGCAGGACTTTGAGAATGAGGCTCAGAGGATGTCCACCTTCTCATAGCCCGCCAGTACCCAGAGGATATTGTGCAGACAGCACTTGAGCGTGCATGCTCTACCAGCCGCACAGAAGCCCTGAGACCAAAAGCAACGGGAGAGGATGAGGATCGCGCTGTGGTAGTCATCCCATACCATCCTCACAACCTACCAGTCTGCAGAATCCTACGTGAAAACTTTAGTCTCCTCCAACAAGACCCAGACCTCAAACAAATCTTTTCCAAGCCACCGCTGATTGCTTTTCAGAGGGACAAGAACCTGCGTGACATGCTTGTGAGGTCCAGCTTAGACCGCAGGCCACCCAGTCAACAAAAAATGCAAGACGTGCCCATTCATAGACACTTCAGCTACAGTCGTGGGACCCACTGGCACATTCACTGTGAGGTCCAGTTTTAAAACTGCCAGTCTAGGGACTTAGTGTACGTCTTGACCTGCACCCTCTGCTCCAAGCTGTATATTGGGGAGACCTACCGCTCATTGCCGACCGCTTTTCAGAGCACCTGAGGTCGATGAAGCTGGGCTACAACAACCCAGTCGGCCAACATTTTGTTGGTCCATATCACAGCTACAGTCATGCGAAGACAGCAGCAGTGTGGCAGAACCCCAGAGACCGTGTGTACAGAAAGCACATGGAGAACCATTGCTTGTCATCAGCCGCTTGGGCACCACACAGCCAGCTGGGATGAACATCGAGTCACTGACGTCTAGCTGAGCCAGGGCCCTTCTGCCTTAATCTCTCTGTCCTGTCCTTCTTTAGCCTCTGTTTCTTTTTCTTTCAGTAGGCTAAATAGTGAATATTTCCATTATTCCCCCTCCTTGTTGTGTGTGTGTGTGTGTGTGTGTGTGTGGTGCAGGGTGGTGGTGGTGTGGGTGTGTGTATGTGGTTTTGTGGGGGTTGTGGTGGGTAAAAAAAAAGGGGGGGGGGCGTGTGTGTGTTGGTGTCTTTGTGTGAACTGCAGTGTGTGTCTGTGTGAGCTCAATACACCTGAACAGTGATCAGTGACTTTATTCTGGTCCAACTTAATCATTAAATGAAATGTTCTCACCCAATTCTCACATAGGCTTTCCTGTCTACACTGTCCTCTTTCTTTTTACTTTGACAAGGGGCCTATGGCTTGAAACGTCAGTTTTCTCACTAATGGATTTGACTACCACCAAAAGGTTTTTATAAACTTTATTATTTTTCATTTTGCAACGAATCCTGCAGTCAACTTTTGTTTCTTCAAGAAATAAACATTTTTATTATCATTATCATTATTATTAATTGGCCAGTTTATTATGACTCAGTTCAGCATTTTGAAAAGGAAGTAATATATATTTACACCTAGGCATATTCAAGTGTCTAGTCTATAATCATTCACTGCGATCTTTGCTTTTCGTATCTACCAAACTTGTTATTGCTTTACAACCATAAAAGCTAAAGAAAGTTATAAGAACGTTTCATTTTTATTCCAGTTGTTTATAAGAAGTTAACTGGCCACTTCCAAGCACCAAGTATAATTCACAATATACTTTTCCTAT
>JAFLJL010004716.1:12500-16042 GCA_018398815.1 Conus ventricosus
CTATGACAATACACACAGGCATATTGACACATACACACAGGCAAGCTGTTTCAAATTGAAATTTTTCCTTTTCCTTTTTAAAAAAAAAAAAAAAAAAAAAAAAAAACATGAAGCAGAATGCAAAAGTTAGTTGAGTCTGTAACGGCCATCACTGAGTGCAGCTAGTTGTAGTTGTAACGGCCATCACTGAGTGCAGCTAGTTGTCGTCTGTAACGGGCCATCACTGAGTGCAGCTAGGTTTTTGTACTGTCTGACTGAGCTCTGCTCAATCAGGTGAAGAGAGTAGGCATTAAATGAGGCCTTGTCGATCATTTCTGTGGTTACTGTCAGGTACAACTTGAGCATCTGTCAGGTACATCATCAGGTTACAACTTGAGCAGTTTTGTCAGGTACATCATCAAAGTACAACTTGAGCAGTCTGCAGGTACATCACAGGTTACACTTGAGCTCTGTCAGGTACATCATCGGGTACAACTTCAGCAGTCTGTCAGTACAACTTGAGCAGTCTGTCGGTACAACAGAGCAATCTGTCAGGAACAACTTGAGCAGTCGGGTCATACAACTGAGCAGTCTATCGGGTTTACAACATGAGCAGTCTGTCAGGTACAACTGAGCAGTCTGTCAGACAACTTGTGCAGTCTTTCAGGTAAAATGAGCAGTCTGTCAGGTACAACTTAAGCAGTCTTTCAGGTACACATGAGCGTTTCTCAGGAACAACATGAGCAGTTTGTTAAGTACAAGTTGTGCAGTCTGTCAGGTACAACTTGTGCAGTCTGTCAGGTACAACTTGTGCAGTCTGTCAGGTACAACTGTGCAGTCTGTCAGGTACAACATGAGCAGTCTGTCAGGCACAACATGAGCAGTCTGTCAGGTACAACTTGTGCAGTCTTTCAGGTACAACATGAGCAGTCTGTCAGGTAAACTTAAGCGTTTTCAGGTACATATGAGCAGTTTCTCAGGCTACAACTGAGCGTTTGTTAGTACAATGTGCAGTCTGTCAGGTACAACGATGTGCAGTCTGTCAGGTACAACTTGTGCAGTCTGTCAGGTACAACTTGTGCAGTCTGTCAGGTACTTGAGCAGTTTGTCAGGTACAACTTGAGCAGTTTGTCAGGTACAACTTGAGCAGTTTATCACAACGTCAGGGTACACGTTGAGCATCTGTCAGGAAGTTGTGCAGTCTGTCAGGTACAAGTTGAGCAGTCTGTCAGGTACAAGTTGAGCAGTCTGTCAGGTACAGTTGAGCAGTCTGTCAGGTACACTTGACAGTTTGTCAGTACAACTTGAGCAGTTTGTCGGGGTACAACTTGAGCAGTTTGTCACAAATGTCAGGTACACGTGAGCAGTTGTCAGTAAAAGTTGAGCTAGTCTGTCGGTACAAGTTGAGCAGTCTGTCAGGTACAACTTGAGCAGTCTGTCTGTACAAGTTGAGCAGTCTGTCAGGTACAATTGAGCAGTCTGTCAGGTACAAGTTGAGCAGTCTTTTCAGGTACAACTTGAGCAGTCTGTCAGGTACAACTTGAGCAGTCTGTCTGGTACAAGTTGAGCAGTCTGTCAGGTACAAGTTGAGCAGTCTGTCAGGTACAAGTTGAGCAGTCAGTCAGGTACAACTTGAGCAGTCTGTCTGGTCAAGTTGAGCAGTCTGTCGGTACAACTTGAGCAGTTTGTCAGGTACAAGTTGAGCAGTTTGTCAGGTACAAGTTGAGCAGTCTGTCAGGTAGAGTTACAACTTGAGCAGTTTGTCAGGTACAAGTTGAGCAGTCTGTCAGGTACAACTTGAGCAGTTTGTCAGGTACAAGTTGCAGCAGTTTCTCAGGTACAAGTTGAGCTCTGTCAGGTACAACATTGAGCAGTTTGTCTGGTGCAACTTGTTGCAGTTTTCAGCTATGGATTTGGTTAGAAAGGCACTTAACCAGCAGGGGAAGGGAGGGAGATCATTTCGTGCCACCACCCCCACCTCCCCTAATTATTCCAGGGGGAGGAGGGAGGGAGGGGAGGAGGGAAAGGGTGGGCAGGCGCCGCCACAATGCCACTACCAAGATGTAGTCTATGCACATGAGCTCCTGACAGTGACGACACCAAAACACAAACGTTTTCACCGTGCGGCTGGGAAGAACGAGCCAGCACACTTTCCACCATTCGTTTAATACTCCATTGCTTGCCTGTCTACAGCCCACCAGTCAAACTGGGGCAGGGTAGGCTGAGACATGAGCATGATTTGATCAGTTGACACGACATGGCTGAAGAGGACACGTAACAAAACTTCTGTAGACAGCATGACAGGGCTGGTCTACACAAGCACAGTTCAAGGGAAATAACCGTAGTTTTAGTCTCTTGTTGTTCCTTTGGAGAGTTGTTCCCTTTTAGTGGTAAAAAGAAGGTTGTGGAATTGAAGATAAAGTATTTTGATTTGGTTCTAGCTTACTATTTTTCATTCTTTGTATATAAAAAAATCTTGTTGGGAAGTTACTAGAAGTATTATTTTGGTGGGGTTTAAATTATTAATTTTGGGAAAGAATAACCAAGTTCCCCAACCTGCTTCCTGTTTCCTGACAAGTTCTACATCCCATTTCCTATTATTGACATAGAAGTACTTTCCCTTTTTGACCGGTTTTGAGGAGAGGGGAAACACGTTGGCAAAGTGGTCTCTTAATTCAAGGTTAGTAGCTGTAGTAAGATTATAAGTAGATTAGACTAAAAACTAAGCCTGTATATTGTTACTGATTATATTATGAATTGGACTTGTCTAGATACTGGTCCAGTTGGTATGTTGAACCGGTTGGGCTCACCATGTGCTTTGGTAGGCATTTTGAAATTGAGGAAAGGATCCTGGCCATTCTGCAGGATATTTAGTAGGCTGTCTTTTTTGAAATAGTACTTAGGCACGTTAAAGAAATAATAGATTTATTTTCTCTGTCATGCTTTTCAGTCTCTTGTGCTCTCCCTTCTCAAGTTGAACAGAGCTAAGAGTCTAATCTTAGTGACCAGTCTAAAATTTCTTCTCAATTTGATTTACCTCAGTCTGTTATTTTTTCTCACCTTCTTTAATGGTCATTGCTAACAATGTTGGGCCTAGGTTAGGGTTCATAATTTTGCAAAATCCTGACATTAAATTATTATACTAATAGAAGATTTATAGTTAGGGCTAGTTCCGGTGGAAAAACCTTTTTATTCCTTTGTTCTTATGAATGACCCTTGCGACTAAGGAGAAGAGAGTGTTTAGCTTGTTAGCATGTATTTGTTGCTACATTTGAGCTTTCTCAGTGCTAGAAGTTGTGGAGATAATGTTGTTGCATTGATGTAAGAATATTTTTAGAATGTTGTTGGTTATTTCTGCAAGGCTTGAATGCTTATGTATGGAAGAGTTATAAGAATGTGTGAAAGGCATAATGTTTCCACGCTAGTGGGTTAGATTGCCAACTGGCTGGGTAGTTTGTGTTGGCAAGATTGATTATTTTTATTGATGTTTTTTATGCTCAGCGGTGTTGCTCTTGTGGTTTTAATAGTAGTTTCTTCACTATAGGGGAAATGATGTTTGTGTT
>JAFLJL010004717.1:5744-20744 GCA_018398815.1 Conus ventricosus
AGTGAAAAGAGTGTACGAAAACAGAGTCGTGAAATGTCAGATATAATTGTTGAGATCCGGTGATTCTTCAATCAGTTGTTGATCTTCCACCACATTGATCGATGTTGCTGCGCATTTAGCTGATATACGATCAGGCGAAAATCAATGGATGTGTATTATTTGTCAGCAGTGTGACCTCAGTAGTCTAGGAACCTACACCAGCAACATGTAAGCACAATATACGTTGGTTTTTTTTTTTGTTTTTTTTTTTTTTTTGGGGGGGGGGGGTTGTTTTTGTTTTTTTAACTAATTGAAGTTTAGAAAGAAAAGGGGTTAGTTACCGCCACAGATACAGACAAACATTTTACAAAATAAAACACACACAAAAAAGTGAGTTTTTCGGTTGAATGCCTATGTTATGTGAAGAGCTTGACATCAGTTTTTTTGTTGTTGTTTGTTGTATTTTTCTTGTTTTGTTTTGTCCTGTAATCAGTTTGTCCGTGTCCTTGGCGCTAACTAACCCCCTTTTCTTTCTAGATTTTGCTTCATTTTCCGCCCTCAGTTATTTTGTTTTTGAAACTTTCTAATTGAAAGCAAAACATGTCGGCGCAACAATGACGCAGTTTCCGGTAGCCACGGGCGTTGATTCAACATCTTCACCACAAGATTCATAGTTCATCACCACGATGATTCATAGTTCATCACCACAATGGTTCATAGTTCATCACCACAATGGTTCATAGTTCATCACCACAATGGTTCATAGTTCATTCAAAGGAAGAGTACAGAAAGTTAGGCAAGTGGAAGGGAGAGCATTCTAATGTAACAAATATTGCCCAAAGGGTTCTGGCTTTCCCATTGTTTTTGCCCCCCCCCCCCCCCCCCCCCCCCCTACCTTTTTTTGTGCTATGTCTTACTAGGTCAATTTTGATTTGGAGACGAACAGGAGAAGCTAGTGTGCTGCATGTTCTTCTTATCACTGTCCTAAATGTTATTTGTTTTCGCCTGAAGAAGACCCAAGAGATCGAAATGCATTGTATCTAGTCCTGTACTCTGTCTGTGTCCTAGGCGGTAACTGTCATGTGACGTAGCCTCACATCAAGGCATGTGACGCTCCATCACATGTAGTTAGTGATATGAATCATTTCCCCATGCCACAATTAAAGGAAGAATATTCATATGGCTTGACTAGTGTAGCGGGCGTCCCCAAATAATTGTGAGTATGACTCATTCAAGAAACGAATGTGGTCATTGGGTGAAAGTGACCACTGAGTGATAGTTTTAACAAGGGCTGGTAAGGTAAGGTGCTGGTCAGTGTTTTGAACACTGAGTATGCACTCACTAGGAGAGAGGGGGAAAGAGTCAGTTTTAACCCAGCAGATGGCCTAGAGACTCGAACCTGTCAGGACGTGGTCCTCTTTTGCTGACCAGTCATTACCAGCCCTTCACCCTTTACCCTTCGCCCTTCACCCTTCATCTTTCACCCCGTGAGGTGGTTGAAGATGGCCATGGTGTGGGGAACACACTGGTAGTTCAGCCCCAGCAAGTACCAACTCCAGGGAGAGGAGTTGAAGCTCGTCGTTTCTCGAGAGACAGAAGAACTCCAGGAAGAGAAGTCGAGACTCGTATCTCCAGGACAGGAGAATTCGAGGGGGCAGTATATTGTCTCAGAGAGACAGGGTATTGAGAAAGCAGGGGAGCTTTTTCTTGAGGCAGGCAGGTCCTCAGTGATTACGGGAGTTATGTATTCTCCGGGTCCGGTTTTTTTGGATAACGGAATGTGAAGGCCATAGCTTTAGAAGCGGAACTAGACTATTTCATCTCTCAGTGTAAAGAGAGATACAAGTGTGAAGACTATTTTATCTCTCGGTGTGAGGAGAGATACATGTGTGAAGATTGATTGTCTCTCGGAGTGAGGAAGATACGTGTGTGAAGATTGATTTGTCTCCCGACGTGAGGAGAGATACATGTGTGCGGATTTATTTGTCTCTCAGTGTGGAGAGAGATAAGAGGTAAAATCTGTTTACACGTGGTTGATGTGAATTTAGTAAATTTTTTCCCTGAAGGAGAGGGGAGAAGAAAAACATTCGTAGTTGCGCCTTTTGATTGTTTGGAAAGATTGCGTGTGCGTATGGAGTAAATGCTGTCATGAATGCGGGTATGCAAGAGTGACAGTGTGACAGTGGTGACCCCGACTCCAGTTTCACCGGCGTAGCTGCCGTTTGTTCCCCGGAGAAAAAAAAAAAAGGATTTCTATTTGTGCCCTCAAGGGTTTGAGGAAGAAAAAAAAAGGATTTCTATTTGTGCCCTCAAGGGTTTGAGGGAAGGAAAAAAATAAAGATTTCTATTTGTGCCCTCAAGGGTTTGAGGGAAGAAAAAAAAAAGGATTTCTATTTGTGCCCTCAAGGGTTTGAGGGAAGGAAAAAAAATAAAGGATTTCTATTTGTGCCCTCAAGGGTTTGAGGGAAGGAAAAAAAAAGAAATTAGTGATTATTGATTGTGTATAATATTTGCATTTGTTGTTGTTTTTTGCTATTTCTATATGTGTTTTGGGTGGTTGACATTTCTTTTGGTTGCTCTACTCCGTTAAGGGTTTTTTTTTTGGTAGGATTTCTTTTTGACCCTTCCCCACCTCAGGACCGATAGCCTCAACCTCCTCTTGCTCGAACCTGGCAGCAAGGGGCAGGGCGTTGAGGAGTCGTTTTCCTTCCCCTAGAGGATTAGAAATTTTGTCCCCTTTCCCAGGACTGATAGCCCCAACCTCTTCCTGCGTTTAGCAGGGGGACATGGCGTTGGGGAGTCAATAGTCTTTCCCTTCTCATAAATATCTATTTCTTTCGCTTTCCTATTGTTTCAGTTTGATTTTTCCCCTTGCCCTCAGAGTGTGGGATCAACTTCTCCTCCGTCACGCTAATAGTGTAGGTGGTGGAGTTGATTACCGCTTGCCCAAATAAACATCTTTATCTTTTGATTATTTTTTTTTCTGGGTGTGGGTGCGAGATTTTCTTTGAGTTTGAGTGAATGTGCATTTATTAATTGATTGTTTATTATTTTGCATTATTGCTGTAGTGTTGTGTATATTGTGAGTGATTTGTTTTTTCCCGTCTCCAGTTTCACGGGAGACAGTGACCACTAGGGTGGCTGTCTGTGGGCTTCTTTTGCTTTTCTTGATTTCCTCTTACTGTTCCGGTCCTGTTATCCTTTCATTTCCTTTTCACCCCCTTTTTCAAACCTCTTAAACCTTCTCCTCAATAGGCTCCTATCTAGTTTTCTTTTCAACATTTTCATTTTTAGGTAGGATTTCCGCTAGTTTGTGTTTCTTCCCTCTTTTTAATTGTTTGTGATTCCATTTGTTTTGTAAATTTATATTCATTTTTTGTATAGGCGGTACATTTGTTTTGTAAATTCGTTTGAAATTAAGTAAGAAAGAAAGACTGACAAACAAGAACATTTAAGAACTAAAACTTTATAAAGAATTTATTTTCAGAAAACTTTATTGTGTGTATTTCCTTTCTTTAGGGAAACAGTTTTGCATTAAACTTCATTTTGTTTTCTAAATTCCAAATTGATATCAGTTGCAAATTATTTTGGAAAAATACATTCCTTGGATTTCATATCTACCCTGTTTAAGTAAGCTGTTTTCTGTTTATTCCGGAAATTGAATTCTGTATTTGTATATACTATAATTACGGTTTTGTGAAACATAACATTATCATATATCGCCTTATTTTTATTCATACTTTGAGATTGTTGGTTTTTATATCTGACGATTCATTATGGATGTTTTTGATAAATTTATGTTAAACAAGCGGAACGCTTGGGGTTTTATGGAGAGAAACTTACTAACTATGTGCAACAATGCATAGATAGGGCAGACAGGCTAAGACAGAGGGAAGCTGAAGAAAATAGACTACAGAGGGAAGCTGAAGAACATAGACTAGAGAGGGAAGAAAATAGACTACAGAGGGAAGCTGAAGAAAATAGACTAGAGAGGGAAGAAAATAGACTACAGAGGGAAGCTGAAGAAAATAGACTACAGAGGGAAGCAAAATTTGGGAGGAAAAAAGATTACAGGGGGAATCTGAAATTGAAGAAAAAAGATTACAGAGGGAAGCTGAAGCTGAAGAACGTCAATTTAAGTTGAGACAATTAGAACTAGAGACTGTTGCTGAAATTAAAAGAATACAGGCATCAAGAGAACCTCCACCAGTTCCACCAGTCGGTTCCGCAGCCGCGCCTCAACCAAAAGGGGCATATATTCCAAAGTTACCACCTTTCGAGGAAAAAACGGATGACATAGATAGTTTTCTTTTCCGTTTTGAAAGTCACGCAACGTCTTGTGGTTGGCCAAAGGAAAAGTGGACATTGTATAATTGCGTCGTTTTTTAAAGGGGTAGCGCTTTGACATTGTACCACTCACTGGCAGCGAAACAAAATTTAACTTGGGATCAGTTGAAAGAAGAACTCCTCAAGAAATTTCAATGTTCTGCTGATCGTTTTCCACGAACGTTTCCGTTCTGTGCGCCCTGAAAAGGAGTAATCGTTTCCGTTGTTTCTGATCCGCATGAGTCATTGTTTGGATCGATGGATCGATTTATCTAAAACGAACAAGACTTTTCAGTCACTGCGAGATCTCCTTCTTAGGGAACAACTTTTCCAGAGCGTGAGCAAAGATCTGGCCACTTTCCTTAAAGAAAGGCAATTTGAAAACGTGGAGGAAAATGTGTCAGATGGCTGATCAGTATTGTGTCGCTAAACCAGATAAGGGCGTGGCTAGGAAAGGAGAATTTTCCATCTTTGAGTCTCATGCGTCATGTACTATCCCATCAGGACAGGGAAGTTACAGGAAAGGAAATCGTGGGTCATTTTTGAGTCCTCAAGGATATACCTATCCTAGGAACGGACAGGGATCTTTCCGCGGTTCGAGTGACTTTCGTCAATACCAGTACTCACCGCTGGAAAGACCCGTTACTTCTCAGCAACGTTCCGAGGTCGTGGAAAAACGACCACCACGTAGACCTTTTGGGCCAGTTCGTGGCCAGAAAAAGATGTTCACAAAATCAGTCAGCTGCCGATCAGACAATGCGCTGTTTCTTTTGTGATGGCAAGTTCCATCTGAAACAGAATTGCCCTTTCAGACCGGGTGATTCAAAACCCGCATTAGTCTCCACTGATTGTGAAGAAGGCCTTGTTTTGACACCAGATCAATCTGTTGATGGACTGGTGTTAGAAAACGGAGCCATCAATGGATTTGCAGGCTTCGGTTTTGCGAGACACTGGGGTGCACCACTGCTGGCGTACGGAAATCTTTCGTGCTTCAAGACCAGTATCTCAACACTGTCCAAAAGTGTAGGTCGTTTGGAGCAAGATTGAAACGTTTCCGCTGGCGAAAATTTCAGTCGACACACGTACTAACTCCGGCTTTCTTACCGCTTGTGTCATTGATAACCCAGTCTGCGACTTGATCTTGGGCAATTTGCCAGGTGTCGCTACAGTACATGGTGGTGCTGGAGGATCGTTTGTTCCTTGTCTTGTGAGTACTAGATCAAACGTCATAGAGCAGGGAAAGGCTACAAAGCGCTAAAAGTCTCAAAACTGGATGAACTCCAGATTACCCCAGATGAAATTTTAAAAGAAATGCAGGGAAAAAACGAGACGCTGACGACAATACTTTCTGCTGCTAAACAGACTGTCACTGACGTACAAACGGACAAACCAACGTACATACTGGACTCTAACATTCTCTACAGGTGTGTACCTGGACAGGACAACAGACAAGTTGTGGTTCCAAAACCACTTAGAGAAACAGTCTACACACGGCACATGATGCATTGTTCGCTGGTCACTGGGGGGATCAAAAGAACGTTAAAGAGAGTTCTTGATTCTTTTTATTGGCCGGGTGTCACAAAGGAAGTTACGAAATACTGCCGCTCGTGTGACATCTGCCAAAAGACATCTCAGAAAGGTCGCGTCCCATGTGCACCTTTGCACAAAATGCCTCTCATTTCTGTTCCATTTCGGAAGGTAGCTATTGATCTTGTTGGACCTTTACACACTGTCTTCTTCGGGATATCGCTATATCTTGACTTTTGGGGGATACGGCGACAAGGTATCCAGAAGCGATTCCACTGAAGAAAATTGATACAGTATCTGTCGCTGAAGCCTTACTTGCGATTTTTTCCAGAGTGGGTCTTCCAGACGAAATTCTCTCGGATTTGTGGAACGCAATTCATTTCTGATCTCATGAGAGAAATTTACAGACTGTTGTCAATCTCTTCCATTTCAAACCACGCCATATCATCCCCAATCGAATGGCATGGTTGAACGTTTCAATGGAACGTTGAAGTCCATGTTGAGAAAGGTTGCAAGGCAAGAGCCCCAGGGAATGGGATCGTTTCGTACCGGCTTTGCTTTTTGCATACAGGGAAATGCCGAACGAAACGCTGGGATTCTCACCATTTGAGCTTCTTTTCGGACACTCACCAAGGGGACCTTTGAATCTATGATGACACAATGGACGGAAAAGACGGACATACCTGACAGTAAAACTGTTTACCAATACGTTTATGAACTGCATAATCGTTTGAAGGATGCATGTGAGTTTGCTCAACTGTCAGCTGATAGAAAACAGATGTGTACAAGGTCTTTGCAGACAGAAAAGCAAAGGCACGTTCCTTTAGTGTAGGGGATAAAGTCCTTGTGCTTCTAACTGATGAACATAACAAGCTTCGTGTTATGTGGAAGGGTCCTTTTCAGGTGGTCGAAAAACTTTCTGAAGTAAATTATAAGATCAAAATGGCAAACACTGAGAAGGTATTTCATGTGAACATGTTGAAGAAGTATGTTGAACGTACAAATGTTGCCATCAACCAGTCAGTTGAGTGGATATGTCCTATGTCAGAAACTGATGTCAACATGACAGACATTATCAGTGATGAATTTGTACCCAATGTAACGTACAGAGACAGATCAAAGGTTATAAAACAGCAAATGTAGGAGTGTTAACATCTACCAGTGCAGATGATGCTGTACCCCTCCCTATTCTGTCTATCAAAGGTGAAACCTTAGAGGATGTGGTTCTGTCGAATGATTTGTCTACTACTCAAACAGAACAGCTCAAAGACATTTTGAAAGACTTTCAGGATGTGTTGACGGATACCCCAGGTACAGTAATGGTATTGAACCCCATAGTATTCAGTTAACTTCTGAAATACCAGTGCGAACCAGACCATACCCCCTCCCATTTGCAAAAAAGAGGTGGTTGAGAGAGAATCAATGTAATGCTGGATTTAAGGTGATAGAACCTTCTACATCTCCGTACAGCTCACCAGTTGTATTGGTGGACAAACCTGATGGATCGGTGCGTTTCTGCATCGATTACAGAAAAGTAAATAAGATCACTGTGTTCGATGCCGAGCCCATCCCAGACATGAAGAACTTCTGTGGCAGCTCTCAGAAGGAAATTATTTTGTGAAAGTATACTTGATTGCAGGAATTCCAATTTACCATTGAACCAGTGCCTGGGAACACAAAATGTCATGGCAGATTTTTGTCACGTGTATGAATATTCATGGGGGCAAATGTAACTGTCTTCAAGGGAAAGACTATTCCTGTTTTTTGTCTTTCTTAATGATTACGGTATGATCACTTTTGACGGTGCATTGTATGCTACTGACGATTTAAATCAAGTGGTATTTATGCATAATTTGCTTATTGAAGTGACTATATGTTTTGCAAGCAAACAACTACTTGATGTTGATGTAAATACATATTTATTCTTTGGTAAACAATGGAAAAAATCAAGTACTATTTATGTCTAATTTGCTTGTGAAGATGAATCTATATGTATGTGTGATGAGCAAATAACTCTTTAGAAATGTATATATACATGTTTTGATTGTGCAATGAGACAAACCAATTGTTTTCATTTGTCACTGTCAACAATGGAAAGCATGTGACTTTTCAATGGACTATAACATTACATGTGGGAAAAAAACTATGTTTAAACTATGTTTATTTTGGTTACATGTCTATTGAGAAACATTTACACTTGGAAATATTCTCATTTTCATGAGGTTTTTGAAACATATGATGTGAGACAAAGATCAAGGGAAAATGTGCTTCACATCTTAATGTATGAACACAATTTGTGCTTTGAATTGTTGATATCCCTAATTGTTTTATCCATGTAATTTGTGAAATGTATCTTGTGGAATATGGTGATCAATTTTTGAATGTTTTTTTTTAAAGATTGAAAGTTTGAAATATGCTATTTATGGTGGATCATGGTGGATTGATTTATTCGGTTGAATTATTAATTTGGTGAATCTTGTGTGATGGTTACGCATTTTGAGATTCATGGCTGAAGATGTGTTTAAGTGAAGTTGTATATCCTTTAAAAAAATTTTCTGGAGAAAATTTTTTCATCCCAGGATGGGGGGTGTCATGTGGGCTAGCCTCACATCAAGGCATGTGACGCTCCATCACATGTAGTTAGTGATATGAATCATTTCCCCATGCCACAATTAAAGGAAGAATATTCATATGGCTTGACTAGTGTAGCGGGCGTCCCCAAAATAATTGTGAGTATGACTCATTCAAGAAACGAATGTGGTCATTGGGTGAAAGTGACCACTGAGTGATAGTTTAACAAGGGCTGGTAAGGTAAGGTGCTGGTCATGTGTTTTGAACACTGAGTATGCACTCATAGGGAGAAGGGGGGAAAGAGTCAGTTTTAACCCAGCAGATGGCCTAGAGACTCGAACCTGTCAGGACGGTGGTCCTCTTTGCTGACCAGTCATTACCAGCCCTTCACCCTTTACCCTTCGCCCTTCACCCTTCATCTTTCACCCCGTGAGGTGGTTGAAGATGGCCATGGTGTGGGAACACACTGGTAGTTCAGCCCCAGCAAGTACCAACTCCAGGGAGAGGAGTTGAAGCTCGTCGTTTCTCGAGAGACAGAAGAACTCCAGAAGAGAAGTCGAGACTCGTATCTCCAGGACAGGAGAATTCGAGGGGGCAGTATATTGTCTCAGAGAGACAGGGTATTGAGAAAGCAGGGGAGCTTTTTCTTGAGGCAGGCAGGTCCTCAGTGATTACGGGAGTTATTATTCTCCGGGTCCGGTTTTTTGGATAACGGAATGTGAAGGCCATAGCTTTATAGAAGCGGAACTAGACTTATTTCATCTCTCAGTGTAAAGAGAGATACAAGTGTGAAGACTATTTTATCTCTCGGTGTGAGGAGAGATACATGTGTGAAGATTGATTTGTCTCTCGGAGTGAGGAGAGATACGTGTGTGAAGATTGATTTGTCTCCCGACGTGAGGAGAGATACATGTGTGCGGATTTATTTGTCTCTCAGTGTGGAGAGAGATACAGAGGTAAAATCTGTTTACACGTGGTTGATGTGATTTAGTAAATTGTTTTCCCTGAAGGAGAGGGGGAGAAGAAAAACATTCGGTAGTGCGCCTTTTGATTGTTTGGAAAGATTGCGTGTGCGTATGGAGTAAATGCTGTCATGAATGCGGGTATGCAAGAGTGACAGTGTGACAGTAACTAACCCCTCTCTTTCCAAATTTTTTTCTTTCTTTTTTTATCTTACTATTTATTTCATTCATGCTCTGCTCTCAGCGTATCTGCATTCTTTTTTCTCGCTTTATTTTTCTTCACCACCCCCATATTAGTTTTCTTTTCCTATTTTCTTATATATATATATATATATATATATATATAGAGAGAGAGAGAGAGAGAGAGAGAGAGAGGAGAGAGAGAGAGAATTGAAGTAAAGGGCGAACAAGCAATGTAAACAAATATAATCCGATATTTCGAGCGGCTGCTCTTTTTCAAGGACGACAGACTGTGTAGTCACGTCAAAAGTGGAGTGACATCATCAGGTCGACGCTAAAAGAAAACTTGCGTCATGACAGTAATGTCATCACCAAGTGATGCAAAGTCTAACACACCATCCTGTTGTTATTATTTAGTCACTCCCCACCCCTATACTAACAGCTCCCCCCTCCCCCCCTTTTTTCACTCCTCTCTCTCTCTCTCTCTCTCTCTCTCTCTCTGTCTCTCTCACTCCCCCCCTCTCTCTCTCAGGTTTTCATTTTGTTAGTTGTACCAGAGGGAACAACTGAGTCACTATCAAATGCAAGGGAACTCAGTGCGTGTCACTAATAGTTAGTCATGTGTGTTCAGGCCTTGTGGGTGCTTTGTTTGTAGTTTACGAATCCAGAATTTTTCCTGAGGTCTCTATGAATGTCACTGTCTATGTACTGTTTTTCAATTGGCATACAACGCATGTCTTGAAGTGAGTGGTTGTACATGTTGGAATGATGTGTGACGTGGCTGCCTGTATTGTTCTGGATGTGTGACCTATGCAAGTGAAAGCGTTGTTTGAGCGAGTTGCGTGTTTCTCCTACGTATTGAGCTCCCTTGCATTGTGTGCAGTAGAGCAGATACACGATGTTTCTTGTGCTGCAGTGTATATATATATATATATATTATATATATATATATATATATATATATATATATATATATACAACAAACTAATAAATTCCAAGGATAAGTACCGAGCACCGTTCCAGCAGTATATATATATATATATATACTTATACTTTTGTTTCTAGCGTGACACTCTTTTTTTTTTTTTATTCTTCCCTTCTTTCTGACATCCGTGATTCATTCTTTTGGCACGTTAAACGTTGGCCTGTTGGCTGCAGTTCCTGGCGTGTGCCGAACATCACACTAGTGGTGCTGAATATTTGTGCCCTCTGGCGTGATGGTCGCCGACAAGATTGGCCGTTTGTGTAAAACACACAGATGGGGACCCAACAAACGAAGTCAGCACTGGGTCATGTGTGCTGTGGCGCGGAGTCGTCACAATGCATAGGGGGGGGCGGGGGGGGGGGGGTATCTTGCTTCTGAAAGGTGGGGGTGGGGGGAAGGGAGTGAGGGGATTGGTGCAAGTCTCAACTGAAACTGATAAATACATCACTTAATAATCTATGTTGAATAAGGTGTGTGTGTGGTGGGGGGTGGGGGGGGGGGGGGGGGGTTCGAGAGGAAGCGTAGGGGGGGGGGTGTCATTCTTTTATGCTTTCAAATACTTATAAGAAATAGGGGATGGGGGAGGGAGGAGCAAGAGGAGGTAACCAAAAAATTGATTGGGGAGAGATTTGGCGGGAGTGGGGGGGGGGGGTGCAGGGCGGTAGGAAAGCAACGCAGCTGCTCATTTTCCAAATTTCGTGGGGTGTTTTGTCATCTTCCAAATTTCTTGTAAAAGAGGAGGAGGACGACGGAGAAGGAGGAGGAGGAGGCCGGATGGAAGGTAGTTAGCTCTCCCCCCCCCCCTTCCCCCACCCCCACACCCCCCCCCCACCCCCCCCCCCCCCCCCCCCCCCCCCCCCCCCCCCCCTCCCCACTTCCAAACGCCGTAGCTCCCCATCTGTCAAAAACTGTAACATTGGCTAAACTACCTTTCCCCTGGACACAAATACGCTTTGTTTTGTGCGGTCCAGTGATGGCCCAGCCTTTGTGTGTGCGTCCAGTGATGGACCAGCGGCTGTGCATTCGTCTTGGAAGTAAGGGAGTCAGAGACAGTCCTGAGGCCCTGAGTTCCAGTCTGGCACGAGGTGGTGTTTTTTCTTCCTCCTGTCACAAACACTTTGAAGAGCTGGGCTGAGCGCTAGTCTTTCGGTTGAGCAAGGGGTGGATGTAGAAGAGGGGAGGGTTAAGTTTCTTTAGGGAGGGAGGGAGGAGTGAGAGAGAGAGAGTGAGAGAGAGTGTCTGTTGTGTCTGTGTGGTGTGAGTGTGTGTGTCTGTGTCTTTTGTGTACGTGTGTGTGTGAATGTGTGTGTGGGTCTGTCTATGTATGTGTCTGTGTCGTGTGTGTGTGTGATGTGTGTGTGTGTGTGTGGTGTGTGTAGTGTGTGTGTGTCGTCTATGTGTTGCTGTTGGTTGTGCACGAGTGCGGTATCTTTTGTGTGCCATTGCTTGGGAGTGAGGGGGTGGATGGGAGTTGTGACGATGATGGGAGGAATGTGTGTAGGTGGGGTCCTCTAGGGGAAGGGACTAGAGTTTATTTCTCTATGGGAATTATATTAACAATTCAACTACCCCTCTCTCTTACTAGTGGTGGAAGGAGCAAACTTTCCGGTACTAGTCATCGAAATGAAATTTTTATTTAATGCGGGCTTAGGTAAATACAGGACAGTGGCTCTGTGAGTAGTTTTCCTTAGGCTTGTACTCATAAAAAGTACTTGTTGCTCCGTGAGACAGAATTTGAAGAAGATAAGTTCAAAACTTCAAAAATTTGATTTGAACATCAGTGTTCTTGACACAAGTTAAGTGCACTTTCACACATCACTTTTTTTGCTTTCACATTCGTTAAGTATTGGCATGTCAACTCTATAGGCTTGGGATTAATTTATGGGGACTACCACAATGAGGGGCCCATCCTCTCTCCTACTTTTACTCGCTTGCACTCAGTGCGCACGTTTTTTAAGTTGGTTTATAGGGGGGGGGGGGTTTCTGTCGAAGTTTAACTGAATGTATATGGTTTTTTTAAATCCACTTCGCTTGCAAAATCACCCAGTGTTGTAGCCAAAGTGGTACTCTTAGACAGGTTCTCCTTGTCATCATAAAGTGAGGGCAAGGGTCTGATGGATTTGAGTCAAGTGGTAAGCCTAACTTAGCTTTGCTTCGACGAGGGTAGTTGATCTCTCCTGTGAGTTGGTGTTGCACCATTGGTGTAGATTGGAGGTTGGTGTCGACCTTGGTGTTGGGCAAAGTTCAGCTTCTGGTCCTGTGCAATGTGTCGTGTGGGGCCCAGGATAAGGTGACCAGGGTTATGGTGCAGGCATCCAGTTCTGCGATAAAGAGGAACTTGGTCTGTAGGTTGGAGAATCTGAGGGCTGGTTGTCGAGTGCTAACATTTACCCCCCCCCAATGGTTTACTTTCGCCAAGGTGTGAGACTCATCCGCAAAGTTTTCCTAGTAGAAAAGAAACTCGTGGAGAGAGTGGCAGAGGTGGCCCTCAGGAGAAGAAGCCTTCAAGCAAGTGTTTCGGCCCTTATCTCCATGACACTCTAGGGGGGTTGGCCACACCGGTCATGAATCCAGATATGTCCCTCTGCTGCCACCTTTTTTTTCCCACTATCTTGGGTCGACATGGCTGGGATTCGGAACATGACCTTCTGGGGTACATGCTTCATTTTTCTACTTATGACTCAGTCGGCGTTAACCATCTGAGCAACAGGGCACCTGATATTTGTAGGGAACTTTATAAGGCCTATGAAGTTACTTTTGTTTCCTCTTGGACCAGATCACAGCATTGAACACCTATCTGCCAGCTTATTGCATTGCTTTCAGGGCTTGGTTTTTTCCTTCCCTGCTAACTGAGTGCTGTTTAATTGAGGCTGTATGCAGTCGTTCCTACAATCCCTAGCTAATTTCTTTGCAGTGGGGACTTTGACCTGTTTGCCTTCTATACCTCAGGCTGTTTGCCAGATCAGCTTTTCTTTTTCAGTCTTGTAGATTTGAGATGCCTCCATTCTGTCTTATATGGCACACGTGAGCTCGAATCATGATCTGCTGCTTGGTTGACTTAGAGTGGACTACTATGTATGGTCTCATGCCATCTTGATTGTTGATCTCTGGGTGACTCTTCCATTCTGGAGGTCGGTGCTGTGTTACAATCCAGTCATCTGCCCATCCGCAGACTTGCTGCGTGGTTTCGAGTGGCACTGTTGTTCTTGGCCATGATTTGCTGGCCTCCTGCCGTGAAGAATGTTGCGGGTGCTTTTGGGTCTCCTGATTTCCCTTTTTGTGTGTTGGTACTAGCCCTGACTAATTGTACAATTTCTTTGAGCACTTGGTTGTGCCTCCATGTGTACCTTCCTTGACCCAGGGCTTCTTTTCATGAGCTAGAAACATGCTCATGTTTGTTTTTCATTGGCAGAGGGGGCATGCAGGATGTATGTTTTCCCATTTCACCAGGTTTTGCATTTTGAGAGGCAGAAGGTCATATGCAGATCTGAGAATGAAGCTGATCCTGAGAGGGGCCTGTGCCAAATGTTCATTCCAGTTAGAATTCTTTGGAGTGAATTATTCTACACGTTGTCCATTTGCCTTGCTGGCTATGCTGGACTGCTTTTTGGAGTCTTTTTTGGTCTCTTCTTCTTTTCTCATCTTCTGAATCAGCATGTCTCTTTTGGGCTTTTCCTTTGGCTTTGACACCATCAGTTTTGGTCACCCCAGTTCCTTGTCTGTTGGTCTATGAGTGTCTGTTATTTCTCTGAGTCTTGAGAACTTTCTTTTTGCAGAATCCATCGCCTCTTGAACTTCCATTTTCTGCCTGTCTTCAGATGGGGCATGATTGTTCTACCCACCTTGTCTCCTGAGTCCTCCAGCATGCTTTTGAAGTCCTGATTTCATGTTTGTATTCTCAGGAGTGGCCGAATTCAGTGGGTTGTTTGGAGCTTTGCTTGGCGACGTTCAGCGCGTTGTAAGTCAGAAAGGGTGGGGGCACCAAGCTTTTCACTTTCGTGAACCTTGTTTGAATTTTGGCTTCCTTGCCTCCCACACTGTGAGGTGCAGATGTCGTTTATAATCAGAGGCCTAGGGCTTTTGGATGGAGTGTTCTGCTATAACTATTATCTCTCACTTTGTGTAAAGGGACTAAGTTTTGCTTACAATAGGTAGGAGACAGTAATACAATGATTACATAGGTTTTGTCAAACAACTCTTCATGTTTCTTATTGAATTATTGCACTCTGATTGGGCTACACTGAGTCCAAGTACAAATGTGGTGTTGAAATAAAGTCACATCACTAACAACATCATTCCTACAATTACTAGTATTTATAAATCAGGGGTAGCAGTTCTTAACCTAGCTCAGTCATGCTGTTTTTATGACCACCATTAATCATTTAATTATTTGAATTGCCTACTGCATCTAAAAGTCAGGGTAAACACAAAGAAACAATGGCCAGACAGGTAACAAAGATGGCATGCCAA
>JAFLJL010004718.1:0-14019 GCA_018398815.1 Conus ventricosus
ATCCTCTTCACCAAATTTGGCTGTCACGCATTTATTTAAAAAATACTTGTCAAACCCTTTGTCGCTTTACTTTCATCATTTTTAAACAATACAACACAACTCACTTCTAGAATCAACAACATTCAAAAATCTGGAAAGACGGGCCTTTCAGCATCATTGAAAACCAAGACCAATTTTTGCGCAATAAAAAAATTTTTTGAAAGAGAGGGTGTTAGTTACCCCAATGACATTGACAACAAAGCACATGACAAACAAATGCTTTCAACCCCTTTTGGGGTCTTTTTCCGGCTATTCCCCCCCCGGGCTTTTCCCCCCCCACAGGGACAACAACAGTTTATTCATTTTTCGTTCTTTTTTTCTGTCCAAAATTTTTAAATGGTTTTTTTTTTTTTTTTTTTTTTTGCCTGAAAAAGCCCCCAAGAGGTAAATGCATCATGCTTGTCAGTGTTTTGTTTGTCAAGTCTTTGGCGGAAACAACACCCTCTTTAAAAATTTTGCTTCTTTCCCGCGCCCGTCATCCACCCCTTTTTGGGGAAAAAAACGTAAATTGTTTGGGTTTGGTTTGGTTTAACCCCCCTCTCTCTCTCTCCTCTTTTCTCTCTTTTAAGTTATACTCTGACTGAAAGACAACAGGCCGACATCTGCATGCTCGATAACCCAAAACTGTTTTTAAAAGCAAACCCCTTTAAAAACCGAAAGGGATATGCAATACCCGCCCGAATGCATAAGTACAAATGGGTTAACCCAATTATGTGACATCCCCTTTCTTTCGGGAAATGGACTAGATTTAAAACTTTAGCGTCTCATTTTTTTTTTTTCCCCTTTTTAAAACTAGCACCCCGGAACCAGTTAAGGCCCAGCGGTCTGCCCCCTTGAGGGAAAGGGCCACCTAGAGGCGGGACCATAGGCGTAGCAGGCTGCTTCGGGCGGGGCCCCTGGCCTCGGGATGGGGTCCCACGTCTGGAGTTCTGGGTGCCCCCGGGGGCATTGTTTTGTTTGATGGGTTTTGGGGACAGTAGGGCCACCGGGCCGCCATGGGTCTCGGGCCCAGGACCCACGCTCCCTGCAGGATCCCCATGGACCCAGTACAAGAGGAGGCCTCCCTAGGAACTCCCGCAAGGGGGCGAGGTTTTTGGGTTCCGGGACCAGTGAGCCGGTTTTCCCCCTCTGTCTGCCACTGGGGGCTGCACTTTTATAACCGGGAAAGGGGGAAAGGGCTGAACGACGGTCCCTGGTGCCCCAATGGGGATCCCCACAGGGTTTTCCTGGGGTAAGTGGGGGGACTTTTTTGTGCGGTTTTCTGTCAAAGTTCATCTTTTGCTTCTGTTTCAATTTTTCCTCTCCTCGAATTTTTTTTCTTTTTTTCCCCCCGGGTTCAAGGGTTTATGGCATATGGGGACTGTGGTTTTGCAGCTTTCGTCCCATGAGTAGCTCCCGGGCTCATCCCGCTGAAGTGGGTTTTCCCAACTAGGGGAGCCAGGGAAGGGTCTTCTGCTTTCTTCATGAGAGACTTCACTGTCTGTACTGCTCTCTCTGCTTCTCCGTTAGCTTGAGGGTAGTATGGACTGCTTGTGACATGTGTGAATCCATATTTCTCTGCGAAGGCTGCAAACTGGCAGCTGGTGAACTGGCAGCCATTGTCCGACATAACTTCTGGGATTCCATGTCTGGAAAACATGCTCTTGCAGTGGTTGATCACACAGTCAGCGGTAGTCTGCCTGAGGAGGGCTAGCTCGATGAATCTAGAATAATAGTCCACAACGATCAGGTACTGTTCTTTCTTCAGTTCGAAAAGGTTAGTTAGTTAGTTGGTTAGTTAGTTAGTTAGTTAGTGTTTATAGGGTCCAGCGGACTACTAGGAGCCAAATCAGGACCTCAGCTATCATATCTAAGTCTCTAAATACAAATACCCACACTAGTATTAACACATCGTTTAAAATTTATGAGGACAAAAACACAATTATCTGTTCAACTCCGGCGACACCTGTATACATTATTAAATCACTATATTTTATAAAATAAGTTTACCTCTTTCAAAAAAGAAAAAATAAGATCTACTGAAATCTCACGAAAAAGAACCGATAAATCACTGGTGAAAAGAACTTCTCTCTGATACACATCAAATCAGCACATTCTGTCAAAAAATGATTAACACTGAACAAGCTGTCACACCGCAACACACCATGGGGGTCTTCCCTTCTGAATATCCAACTGTGCGTTATATAGCTGTTTCCAATATGTAACCGTGACAAAACCGATTCCTCTTTACGGTTACGTACCACCGATGGATAACAGATAACAGGATAACAATTTTATTTGTCCAAGAGATGGAAAATTCATTTTCGATGGAAAGGATTGGTTAAATCTGGGCAAATTTTAAACAATTTATTATGAATTTGATTACACCATTCATTCTGCCACAGTTCACGACAATACAAACTAGATTTATGACGTAGATCAGAGTGAGGAACAAACTGCATAGGCCTCCTGGAAAGACTTGCACCGAGAGCTTGTTTGGCTGCTTTGTCCACCACTGAGTTACCATAGATTCCCATGTGGCTGGGGACCCACAAGAAAACTATATGCTTTCCCGAAGAGACAAGCTGAGTATGAAGATCATGAATATCCGCCAAAACTGGATGTGACACTTCTCTTGTCGATAAAGCTGACAATGCCGACAATGAATCCGATAAAATAAGGAAATCATTCTGATCTGACCTGGACACCGCACTGAGGGCCAGATGTAAAGCCTTCAGTTCAGGAGTATAAACAGACGACCAATCCGCAATCTTAACAAATAGGCCCTGAAATTTTATCACACACACTGGCTGCGCCTCGGAAGGGGTTTTTTGTTAAAAGGGAAAATTTTTTTAAAAAAAAAAGGAAAGGGGGGAATTTAAAAAAAAAAAAATTTTTTTTTTTAAAAAAAAATTTTTTTTTTTTTAAAAATTTTAAAAAATTTTTTTTTAATTTTAAAACCCCCCCTTTTAACCAAAAAAACCCCCAAAAACCCCTTTTTTTTAAAAAAAAAAAAAAATTTTTTCCCCAAAAAAAAAAAAAAAAAACCCCCCCCCCCCCCCCCCCCCCCCCCCAAAAAAACCCCCCCCCCCCCCCCCCCCCCCCAAAAAAAAGGGGAAAAAAAAGGCCCCAAAAAAAAAAAAAAAAAAATTTTTTTAAAAAAACGCCCCCCCCAAAAAAACCCCCTTTAAAAAAAAAGGGGGGGTTTTAAAAAACCCCTTTTTAAAAAAACCCCCCCCCAAAAAAAAAAATTTTTTTTTTTTTTTTTGGGGAAAAAAAATTTTTTTGGGGGGAATTTAAAAAAAGAAAAAAAAATTTTTTTTTTCCCCCCGGGGCAAAATAAAAAAAGGGGGGGGGGGGGGTTTTTTTTTAAAAATTTCCCCCCGGGGGGGGCCCCCCCCCCCCGGGGGGCCCCGGGGGGGGAAACCCCCCCCCAAAAAGGTTTTTTTTTTTTTCCCCCCCAAACCGGGAAAAAAAAAAAAAAAAAAGGGGGGAAAAAAAAAATTAAAAAAAGGGGCCCCCCCGGGGGTTTAAAAAAAATTTTAAAAAAAAAACCCCCCCCCCCAAAATTTTTTAAAAACCTTTTAAAAATTAAAATTTAAAATTTACCTTTCCAAAAAATTTTTAAAAAATTTTTTTTTTTTAAATTGGAAAAAAAAATTTTTTTTAAAATTTTTTTCCCCCAAAGATTAAAAAAATTAAAAAGGTTGGGGTTTGGGGGGTTTGGGGAAAAAAACCTTAAAAAAAATTTTTAAAAAGGGGGGGGCCCCCCTTAAAAAAGGGGGTTTTAATTTTTTTTAAAAGGGGGGGAAAAAAAAACCCGGGGGGGGGCCCTAATTTTAAAAAAAATTTTTTTCCCCCCGGGTCCAGAGGGGGAAAAAAGGGAAAAATTTTTTTTTGGGGTTTTTTAAAAAATCCCCCCCCTTTTTCAAAACCCCCCCCAAACCCCCAAAAAAATTTTTTTCCCCCCCCTTTTTTAAAAAATTTAAAAATTCAAACCCAAAAAAAATTTTTTAAAAAAAAAAAGGAAAAAATTTTTCAAAAAAACCCCCTTTTTTTATTTTTGGGAAAAAAATTTAAAAAAATTTTTTAAAAAAAAATTTTTTTCCAAAAAAGGGGGCCCGGAAAAAAATTTAAAAAAAAAAAAAATTTTTTTTTTGGGGTTTTTTTCCCTTTTTTAAAAAAAATTTTTTAAAAGGGCCCCTTTTTTTTTTTAAAAATTTTTTAAAAAAAAAAAAAAAATTTTTTTCCAAAAAAAAAAAAAAGGGGGAGGGAAAAAGGGGGGGTTTTTTGGGGGTTTTAAAAAAAATTTTAAAAAGAAAAAAAAGGGGGGGGGGACCCCACAAATTTTTTAAAACACCCCTTTTTAAATTTTTTTTTTCCCCAAAAAAAGGGAAAGGGGAAAAAGGGGCCCCCCCCCCCCCCTTTTTCCCCCCCTTTTTTTTTTCTTTTGGTTTTTTAAAAAAAAAAATTTTTTTTTAAAAAAAAAAAAAAAAGGGGGGGGGGAAAAAGGGGGGGGGGGTTTTTTAAAAAAAAAAAGGGGGGGGAAAAAAAGGGGGGGGGGGCCCCCCCCCCCACCCCCTTTTTTTAAACCCCCCTTTTTTTTCCCCCCCGGGGGGGGGGGGGGCCCCGGGCCCCCCTTTGGGGCCCCTTTTTTTTTTCCCTTTTTTTTTTTGGGGGTTTTTTTTGGGCCCCAAAAAAAAAAAAAATTGGGGCCCCAAAAAAATTTTCCTAAAAAACCCCAACACAAAAAAAAACCCCCCCCCGGGAAAAGCCCCAAAAAAAAACCCCAAAAAAAAAACCCAAAAAATCCCTTTCCCCTTTAAAAGGAAAAAACCCCCCCCGGGGGGGCCCCCCCCCCCCAAAAAAAAATTTTTTAAAAATTTTTTGGAATTTAAACCCGGGCCAAAAAAAAAAAAAAATTTTAATTTTTAAAAAAAACCCCCCAAAAAAAAAAAAAACCCCTTTAAAAAATTTTTTTTGGGGGGGGGGGTTTTTTTTAAAAAAAAAAAAAAAAAAGGGAAAAAAAAAAAAAAAAAACCGGTTAAAAATTTTAAAAACCCCAAAAAGGGAAAAAAAATTTTTTACCCGGGGAAAAGGGGGTTTCCCCCCCAAAAAAAAAAAGGGGGGGGGAAAAAAAAGGGGGGGGGGAAAAAAGGGGGGGGGGGGGGGGGAAAAAAAAAGGGGAGGGGGGGGGGGAAAAAGGGGGGGGGGGGGAAAAGGGGGGGGGGAAAAAAAGGGGACCGGGGGGGGAAAAAAAGGGGGGGGGGGAAAAAAAAGGGGGGGGGGGAAAAAGGGGGGGGGGGGGGGGGGAAAAAAAAAAAAGGGGGGGGGGGGGGGGGACCGGGGGGGGGAAAAGGGGGGGGAAAAAAGGGGAAAAAGGGGGGGAAAAAAGGGGGGGCCGGGGGGGGGAAAAAAAAAGGGGGGGGGAAGGGGGAAGGGGAAAAGGGGGGGGGGAAAAAAAAGGGGGGGCCCGGGGAAGGCGGGGGGGGGGTGAAGGCAGGGGGGCCGGGGAAAGGGGGGGGAAAAAAAAGGGGGGGGGGGGAAAAAAAAAAAAAAGGGGGGGGGGAAAAAAAGGGGGGGGGAAAAAAAAAAAGGGGGGGGGAAAAAAGGGGGGGGGAAAAAAGGGGGGGGGGGGGGAAAAAGGGGGGGGGGGGGAAGGGAAAAAAAGGGGGGGCCGGGGGGGAAAAAAGGGGCGGGGGAAGGGGGGAAAAGGGGGGGGCGGAAAAAGGGGGGGCGGGAGGAAGAAGCCCGGGGGGGGAAAAAAATGGGGACCGGGGGGGGGGGAAAAAAAAAAGGGGGGGGGGGAAAAAAAAAGGGGGGGGCCCGAAAAAAAGGGGGGGGGGGAAAAAAGGGGGGGGGGAAAAAAAAAGGGGGGGCCAAAAAGGGGGGGGGAGGAAAAGGGGGGGAAAAAAACCGGGAAAAAGGGGGGGGGGAAAAAGGGGGGGAAAAAAAAAAGGGGGGGGGGGGGGAAAAGGGGGGGGGGGGGGAAAAGGGGGGGCCCGGGGGGGGAAAAGGGGAAAAAAAAGGGGGGGGGGGAAATTTAAAAAACCCCCGGGGGGGAAAAAGGGGGGGGGTTGGGGGGGCCGAAGGGGGGGAAAAAAAAAAGGGGGGGGCGGAAAGGAGGGGGGGGGGAAAAAGGGGGGAAAAAAAGGGAAGGGGGGGAAAAAAAATTTTTGGGGGGGGAAAAAAAGGGGGGGGGGGGATTTTTTGGGGGGGGAAAAAATTGGGGGGGGAAAAAGGGGTAAAGGGGGGTTTGGGGGTTTAAAAACCCCCCCCCCCCAAAAAAAGGGGGGGGGGGAAAAAAAGGGAAGGGGGGGGGTTGGGGGGGGAAAAAAGGGAAAGGGAAAAAAGGGGGGGGAAAAAAAAAAAAAAAGGGGGGGGGGGAAAAAAAGGGGGGGGGGGGGAAGGGGGGAAAAAAAGGGGGGGGGGGGGCCCCGGGGGGGGGGGGGGCCCCGGTTTGGGGGGGCCGGGAACCCCGGGGGGCAAAGGGAAAAAAAAAAGGGGGGGGGGGATTTTAAAAATTTAAAAAAAACAAGGGGGTTTTAAAAAAACCCCCGCTTTTTGGGTTTTGTTTTGGGGGGGGGGGCCTGGGGAAAGGGAAAAATTTAAGGGGTTTTTTTTTTTGTTTTTAAAAAAAAAATTTTTTTTTTGGAAAAAACCCCCCCCTTTTTTTTAAAAAGTTTTTAAAAAATTTTTTTTTAAAATTTCCTTTAACTTTTAAAAAAAAACCCCCAAAAAATTTTTTTGGGGGGGGGGGGCCCCCAAAAATTTTTTAAGGGAAAAATTTCCCCCCTTTTTTTTGGAAAAAAGGGGGAAAAAAAAAGGGGGGGGAAAAAAAAAAAAAATTTTTGGGGCCCCCCCCCCCCCCCAAAAAAAAAAGAACCTTTTTGGGGTTTTTAAAAAAAATTTTGGTTTTTTAAAGGGGGAAAAAAAGGGAAAAAAAAAAATTTTGGGGGGGGTTAAAAGGGGAAAATTTTTTTTTTTTTGGGAAAAAAAAAAAGGGGGAAAAGGAAACAAAAATTTTTTCGGAAAATTTTTTTGGGTTTTTGGGGTTTTTTAAATTTTTTCCCCCTTTTTTTCCCTTTCCCCTTTTTTTTCTTCCCTTTTTTTTTAAATTTTTTTTAAATTTTTAAAAAAATTTTTTTCCCCCAAAAAAAATTTAAAAAATTTTTTTTGGGGGGGTTTTTTTTTTTTTTTTTTTAAAATTTTGGGGGTTTTCCCCAAAAATTGGGTTTTTTTAAAAGGGTTTTTTTTTTTTTAAAAATTTAAAAAATAAACTTTTGTTGGGATGGGGGCCCCGGGGGGGAAAAAATTTTTTTTTTTTAAAAAAAAAAAAAAAAGGGGTTTTTTTTTTAAAAAAAAAGGGAAAATTTTTTCCCAAAAAACCCCCAAAAAAAAAAAAAACCTTTTTTTTTTTCCCCCCAAAAAAAATTTAAAAAGGGTTTTTTTTTTTTGGGGGGGGTTTTAATTTAAAAAAAAAAAAATTTTTTTTGGGGGGGGAAAAGTTTTTTAAAAAAAAAATTTTTTAAAGGGAAAAAAAAAAAAATTTTTTAAAAAAACCGAATTTTTTAATTTTTTCCCCCCTTTTTTTTAAAAAAAAATTTTTTTTTGAAATTTTCCCTTTAAGGGTTTCCTCCAAATTTTTTTAAAAAATTTTTTTTTTTTTTAAAATTTTTTGGGGGGGTTTTCCCTTTTTTTTTTTTTTTTAAAAAAATTTTTTTCGGCTTTTTTTTTTTTTTAAAAAAAGGGGGGGAAATTTTTCCCCCCCCCTTTTTTCCCCAAAAAAAAACCTTTTTTTTTTTTTAAATTTTTTTTTTTTTAAGGGGTTTTAAAAATTTTAAAAATTTTTTTTTTTAAAAAATTTTGGGGTTTTTTTTCCCCCCAAAATTTTTTTTTTGGGGGTTTTTTTTTTTTGGGGGGGGGGGCCAAAAAGGGCAAAAGGGGGGGGGAAAATTGGGGTTTTTAAAAATTTTTAAACACCCCTTTTTTTTCCCCCAAACCCGGGGTTTTTTTAAAAAAAAAATTTTTTTTTGGGGGGGCCCCCCAAAAATTTTTTTCCCTTCCGGGCCCGGGCCCCCCGTTTTGGGGGAAAAAAAAAAAAATTTTTTTTAAAATTTTTTCCTTTTAAAAGGGGGGGGTTTTTTTTTTTTTTTTCCCCCGGGGTTTTGGGGCCCAAAAACCCCCAAATTTTTGGGGCCCCCCGGGGGGGGGGGGGGGGGGAAAAAAAAAGGGGAAGGGGGGGGAAAAGGAACCGGGAAAAAAAGGTTTAAAAAACCCCAAAAAAAAATTTTTAAAAAAATTTTTTAAAAACCCCGCCCCAAAAAGGGTTTTTTTTCCCCTTTTTTTTTTCCCCCCCTTTTCCCCCCAAAAAATTTTTTTTTTTTAAACCTTTTAATTTAAGGGGGTTTTTTTAAAAAAAAAAACCCCAAAAAAAAAAAAATTTTTTTTCCCCCGGGGGGGTTTTTTTTGGGGGGGGTTCGGAAAACCCCGGGTTTTTTTTTTTTTTTTTGGGGGGGTTTTAAAAAAGGGTTTTTTTGGGGTTTAAAAAAAAGGGGGAAATTTTTTCAAAAAAACCCTTTTTTTTTTTAAAAAAACCCGGGGGTTTTTTAAAAAAAAATTTTTTTTTCCCCGGGGGGGGTTTTTTTTTTGGGGGTTTTTTTTAAAAAAAAATTTTTTTTAAAAACCCCCCCCCCCAAAAAAAAAAAAAAATTTTTAAAAAAAATTTTTTTTAAAACCTTTTGGGGGTTTTTAAAAAAGGTTTTTTTTTCCCTTCCTTTTTAAAATTTTTTTTTTAAAGGAAAACCCCCCGGCCTTTAAAAAACAAGGAAAAAGGGGGGAAAATTTTTTTTTTTTGAAAAAACCCCCCAAAAAAAAAAGGGGGGGGAAAAATTTTTTAAAAATTTTTTTTTTAAAATTTTTCCCGATTTTTAAAAAAATTTTTTTTTTTTTTTTTTTTGGGTTTGGGGTTTTTTTCCCCAAAAAAAATTTTAAAAGTTAAAGGGGGAAAAAATTTTTTTTTTTTTTTTTTTTTTTAAATTTTTAAAGGGAAAAAATTTTTTGGGGGGGTTTTTTTCCCCAAAAATTTTTTTTAAAAACCCTTTTTTTCCCCAATTTTTTTAAAAAAGGGGAAAAAAAATTTTTTCCCAAAATTAAAAATTTTTTCTTTGGGGGGGGGTTTTTTTTTTTTTTAAAAAGGCCCCCTTTTTTTTAAACCCCCCCCCCCCAAAAAAAAAAAAAAAATTTTTTTTTTCCCCCTTTTTCCCCCAAAAAAATTTTTTTTTTAAAAGGTTTTTTTAAAATTTTTTTTTGTTTTTTTTAAAAAAAAAGGGGGAAAAAATTTTTTTAAAAAAATTTTTTTTATTTTTTGGGGAAAAAAAAAAACCCCCAAAAAAAAAAATTTTTAAAAAAAAAAAATTGGGGGGGTTTTTTTCCCCTTGGGGAAAATGGGGGTTTTAAACCCCAAAAAAAAAACCCAATTTTTTTAAAAAGAAATTTTAAAAAGGGGGTCCCCCAAATTTTTTTTTTAAAAAAAAAAAAAAGTTTTGGGGGGTTTTGGGGCCCCCCCCCCTTTTTTTTTTTGGGTTTTTGGGGGGGCCCGGGGGAAAACCCCCCCAAAAACACCCCAAAATTTTTCCCCCCCCAAAAAAAAAACCCAAAATTTTGGGGGGGGCCCATTTTCCCCCAAAAACCCCCTTTTTTTTTTTTTTTGGGAAGGGTTTAAAATTTTTTGGGGAAAAAAAAAAACCCCTTTTTTTTTGGTTTTTTTAAAAATTTTTTTGCCCCCCCAAAAAAATTTTTTTTCTTTGGGGGGGTTTTTAAAAATTTTTTTTTCCCCCCCCTTAAAATTTTTAAAAAAAAATTTTTTTTTTTTTTTTTTTCCCCAGGGAAAAATTTTTCAAAATTTTTTTAAAAAATTTCCAAAATTTTTTTCCCCGGGGGTTTAAATTTTTTTCAAACCCTTTTTTTAAAAGGTTTAAAAATTTTTTTTTTAAAAAAACCCAAAAAAACCCCCCCCCCCAAAAAATTTTTAAAAAAAAAAAAAAAATTTTTTGTTTTCCAAAAACCCCCCAAAAAAAAAAAAAAACCCCCCCCCCAAAAAAAAATTTTTTTTTAAACCCCCCGGGTTAAAAAAAAACCCCCCAAAAAAAAAATTTTAAAAATTTTTAAAAAAAAATTTTTTTGGGGGCCGGCCCTTTTGGAATTTTAAAAAAATTTTTTTCCCCCCGGGGTTTGGGGTTTTTTTTTAAAAAAAATTTTTTTTTCCCCTTCCTGGAAAAAAAGGTTTTTGGGGTTTTTTTAAAAAAAAAAAAAAAATTAAAAATTTTCCCCGGGGGTTTTTTTTGGTTTGGGGGCCCCTTTTTTTTTAAGGAATTTAAAAAAATTTTTTTAAAAATTTTTCCCCCGGGCCGGGCCCTTTAAAAAATTTTTCCCCTTTTGGGGTTTTTTAAAAGAAAAAAATTTTTTGGGGTTTTTTTTTTTTTTCCCTTTGGGGAAAAAAAGGGAAAAATTTTTGAATTTTAAATTTTTTTTTTTTTTTTTAAACCCCCCTTTGGGTTTTTTGCCCTTTGGGGTTTTTGGGTTTTGGGTTTTTGGGCCCCCCCCCAAAAAAAGGGGGGGGGATTTTTTTTTTTTTTTTTCCCTTTTTTTTGGGGTTTAAAATTTTTCAAAAAAAAAATTTTTTTTTTTTAATTTTTATTCCCTTTTTCGGAAAAAAAGGGGGGGGGGGAAAAGGGGGCCCTTTTTAAAACCCCCCCTTTTTTTTTCCCCCCCCAAAGGGGGGGTTTTTTAAAAAAAAAAACCCTTTTTTTGGTGGGGGAAAAATTTTCAAAAACCCCAAAAGGGGGGGGTTTGAAATTTTTTAATTTGGGGGAAAATTGGGGGGTTTTTTTTTTCCCGGGCAGGGTTTTTTTTCCCCCCCAAAAAGGGGAAAATTTTTTTTTCCCCCTTTTTTTTAAAAAAAAAAAAAAAGGGTTTTAAAAAAGAAAAAAAACCGTTTAAAATTTTTAAAAAATTTTTTTTTTTTTCAAAAGGGGAAAAAAAAAAGGAAATTTTGGGTTTATTAAAAAAAGGAACCTTTTTTGGGGTTTTAAAGGGGGGAAAAATTTTTCCCTTTTTAAAAAACCCCAAAAAATTTTTTTTTAAAAGGGAAAAAATCCCGGGGGGGGGGGGGGGGGGGAAAAGGGGGGGGGGGAAAAAAAAAGGGGGGGGGGGGGGGGGAAAAAAAAAGGGGGGGGGGCCCCCCCAACCCCCCCAAAAAAAAAAAAAAGGGGGGGGCCCCAAAAAAAAATTTTTCCCGGAAAAACCCCCCCCCCCCCCCCCCCCCCCCCGGGGAAAAAAGGGGGGGGGGGGCCCCCCCCCCCCCGGGGGGAAAAAAAAAAAAAACCCAAAAAAAACCCGGGGGGGGAAAAAGGGGGAAAAAAAAGGGCGGGGGGGGGGGGTTTTGGGGGGCCCGAAAAAAAGGGGGGGGGGGAAAAAAAGGGGGGGGGGGTCTGGGCCCCCCAAAAAAATTGGGGGGGGCCCCCCCGGGGGGAGGGGAAAAATTTTTTCCCCCAAAAAAAGGGGGGAACCCCGGGGAAAAAGGGGGTGGGGGTTTTTTTTGGGGGGGGGGGGGGGAAAAACCCCCGGGGACCCCCAAAAAAAAATGGGGGGCCCGGGGCCAAAGGGGGGTTTAAAATTTGGGGGGGGAAAAAAAAGGGGGGGGGAAAAGGGGTTTGGGGGGGGAAAAAAAACCTGGGGGCCGGGGCCCCCCGGGGGGGGGAAAAAGGGGGGGGGGGGGAAAAATTTTTTGGGGGGGGGGAAAAAAAAAGGGGAAAAGGGGGGGGTTTTGGGGACCCCGGGAAAAAGGGAAGGGGGGGGAAAAAAAGGGGGGGAAAAACCCCCCCTTTTTTTTTTTTTTTTTAAAAAAAAAGGGGGTTTGGGGGGGGGGGGGGAAAAAAAAAAAAATTTTGGGGAAAACCCAAAAAAAAGGGGGGGGGGGGGGGGGGGGGGGGGGGGGAAAGGGGGGGGGGGGGGGGGGGGCCCCAAAAAGGGGGCCCCCCCCAAAAGGGGGTTGGGAAAAAATTTTTTAAAAAAAGGGGTTTGGGGGTTTTTTTGGGGGGGGGGGGGGGGGGGGGTTTTTAAAAAGGGGGAAAAATTTTTTAAATTTTAGTTAAATTTTGGGTTTTTGGGGGGGGACAGGGCCTTTTTTTTTTCCCCAAAAAAAAATGGAAGGGTTTTTTGGGGGGACCCAAAAAAAATTTTAAATTTTTTTTTAAAGGCCCCTTTTGGGGGTTGGGGGGCCCCTTTTTTCCCCCCCGGGGGTTTTTAAATTCCCCCCCCCTTTTTTTTTTAAAAACCCCCCCCCCCCCCCCCCCCCCCCCCCCGAAAAATTTTTTCCGGGGCCCCCCCTTTTTTTTTTGGGGGGGGCCCTTTTTTTTCCTTTAAACCCCCGCTCCACAAAGCTATTCGAAGGAAACAGTAAATTGAAGAGACCAATCGGAGCATGTTAGTGGTGTAAACAGCATCATTGAGTCAGAAGAGACATGATGTCGATCACGGGAGCGCACATCAGAGCCACTGATTTAGATGTCGCTCAACGCTTGTGCTCGTTTGACACCTGCTAGGCCCTAACAGTCAGCGACATCGAGTGCTTAAGACGCTGCCTTCGTGCTGTTGGACGCTCAGACTGTGGCAAACGTCTAGTATATTTACTGTACAGGTTTTCTAGAACTATAATTGCTGTAGAGACTATGCACATCACTCATGATAATGAGATGTGACAAACTGGCAACATCATTGCTGTAGAGTACATAATAAACGGTATCGTAAGTTTCAAACATCTACTATCTGAACAGAACTTTAAGCAGACCAAGCAAACTATAGCCTGTGCTCATGCTGTGAGCTGTTCGAAGCCAGCAGACTGAGTGGAATGACCAACATTAGCCAGAGACCACTGTTGCAAAAAGACTCTTTGGTGAATGAACAGTTGATTGCATTGTAAAGGGTCGTAATGTATACTCGTCTGTCATCACATTATTTCTCATTGATAGCTAGCATTGTAATATGTACAATGGTTGCATGTAGACAACTAGGCCAATAACAGGAAATCTGTCAGGATAACAGTAATTTTACTCAGAGCAAATTTACTACTATTCTGATAACAGTAATGTACGTAGCATAACAAGTTAAGCTGAATAAGTTTGTATCAATTCGAAATGGAAACTTCATTTTCAGTCACTAACTCAAGCTGATATTCTATCGTCAAGATTCAAATTGATCTGTGTATGTTGTAGTACCGATAGTTTTCTTTGTTGTGCTTTGGTGTGTCTGTGTGTTCGTGTTCTGTGTTTGTTGTGTTGAACGATGCGATGGTTGCCATGTGCGTGTCATGCTTCGTTTGCATGTGCATTGAAGAGAGAGAGAATAGCAGATCACAAGGGATGAGTGATGGCAACGTGATGTGCAAGAAGAAAAACCACGCACTGATTAAAACGTGTAAGCAGTTTGAACCTGTCACAAGCATCTTAAAGTCATGACAAAAATCATGAAGTTAAGATTCAGACATCATTCTGAGCAAGAGAACAGATGAACATTCAAGTTTAAAATGTTTTAAATGAAAGCAAACATCAAGACTACCCTGAACACAATAATCTGACAATGCTCTTAGAACGTAAGAGCAATATGCTACTTCAAGTTGATTTTCTGATGACATAATCATGTTGAAGGGTTTATAAATAGCTAGAAATAATGCCTTATCCAAGGATGCTTATTATGAAATAAGGTAAAGTACTAGTGAGAGATCTGACATCCTGTTGTCTTGTAGATTTTTTCTCAAACAATACTATGTAAATTGTGCTAAAGTTGACTTGAAGGATGTGGCAAACAAGCTTTCATTCCCATGACAGACGGACTGGTTGACACCAAACCAACAGCATAGTTGGAGTGAGTGACTTATGTGTAATGAGAAAGAACATTTTCAACGTGATAAATTTGAAAGGTTACTCTGGGAGTGGTGGTCAG
>JAFLJL010004719.1:0-5000 GCA_018398815.1 Conus ventricosus
ATGCTGAAATCCTGGGCTTAACGCTCTACGACAATAAGGGTGATCTAACAAACAATTTAGCAAAACTTGGCAGCTAGATAGAAGATAGAAGAAGAAAAAAAAAACTGTTTAATGCAGATGATAAAAAATTTAGGGCGAGAAAAAAGGCTAAAAATACAGCAAAAAATACAGGATTTAATGATAGAAAGGGCACCAGGTTAGAAATGCTGTCTACTAACAGAGCGCAGCTACATCACAAACAACAAATTAAAGAAACTATAAACAAAAAACTTTTGAAAACACTACGCTAGCTGAAAGAAAAGGACTCTGTTCAGAGAACAGGGATTACAATAGTTACATATTAACACTGTTGGGTTTGCTATCTCTACACTCGTTATGCTTTAACAGGGGGTGCCCCAACAGGGCCATAGCGCCCCCAACACCTCAACCTGTAAAAGTTGGATTAGAAAACAATACATCATCTAGCAAACTTATTAAAGAAGTTAGCAGCCAGAGCGCTTGATGCTCTGCCTGGCAAAAATTTGGGCAGTGTTGTTAGTTGGGTTTTTGTCTACTATAGGCAAATTTGCTGGTTATATGCTGACCATCTGTGACTTTAGGAGTGCTAGCTGCTGGATTAATTTTAGTGAAATAAAGTATGGCCAATCCATAAAAGTTAAAAATACAAAAAGGGGCTGTCTTTTCGCTAGTGGGGCTGTCAGGGTGAGGTACATTAACAGGTGGCGTGCTTTCGGGTCTGGACTGCTTTCTGGCTGTGGGGGGCTTATAACTGGATCGCTTTCTTCAGAGCTAGGTACTTTTTTTTAAAGGGAGGGAGTAGGCCTTGTGTTTAAGCTTTGATTGTGCTCTAAGTTTTGGTCGTCTCCACTATGAGGTTTTCATTTATAATTCTGTATCATGCCAATCTGTAGTCTAAGGTCAAGGGCAGCATGTATAATCCATGGCCTACAACAAAGTCAACCTTTGACCTAGCATGTGCAAGAACGTCTTGATACCTTTGTATGCTGGGGGCAAATCACAGAAAGAGTTAATAGCATCTTCTAAATTGCTAGAAATTGTTTTCTGGCATCAAAGCCTGTAGATTGATCAACTATGCTAACTTAGTCTGTGTTTGTGCTCCTAATAGACACCAAACGTTTTCCCCGTATGGAGTCATTGATCTTTGCACTCCTGGAAATTGTTAGCCTTCACTTTCATCAAATAAATGTTGTCCGGCATTAGGTGTTTTGTTCAATTGACCCTAATCGGACTCGTTTGTCTGGTTGAAAAGAAGTGGGGGCCAGGCCAGAGTCATAAGTATTTTCCCTCTACGTTCGCCCCACAAATAAAAAGTGCCTAACCCATGATTGCGGCTAACTTTGTCTAAAATCAGTTTGGGGGTTTAATGTTAAATTCGTTGCAGATTCTTTCATATCATTAGTGTCCATTGGGTTTTTAAATGGATTAAACGCGTTGTCGTTAGGGAGGGGCACTTGTAGTTCACTAGTATTCGCTGTACTGATAAAAACATGAAAGTTATATACTGACCTTCCCAAAGAATTGGGGTGGTTAAAAGGGTTTGCATATGAAACACCGCAGCCAGTATTGCGCAGTAAATGGCAAAATTTAACGATTCTGGAAAAAAGCCATAGGTGGGATGACCATGCGATGGCACTCTGTCACTCTTTATTGGCGGATTTAAAAAATTTATTAGGGATTTACAAGTCTAACTTGAAGCCGAAATCCTTCTACTGAAAAGGGTTAAATTGCTGAAGTCCAAAGATTGGGTAATAAAACGCTCCTACATCGAAAGTAGCACTTTCGTTATTTTAAAAAAAGGGTTTTCCTTTTTTAAATAGTTTTTAAAATAGTTATAAAAAAATGTACATCAATATAACCCAACAAAACAAACGTGTGTTCTAACGTACCCAATTGTCAATTGGCGCGGGAGTTGTAGGATTCCCTTATAGAAATTGGCTTTAAAGTTATGTGGGTTAACATATCTGAAAAAGCCTCAGAATAACTGGATCAATATTAGTACGAGGTGGCAATCAAAAAACTCATGTGCAAATACCTGATGGTTACTACAACGTTTGCTTTTTAAAAGAAGTACTTAGGGGAATTTTGGCATATTTTAAAAAATTTAAACCCGAAGCAAACCTCAAAATTTACTATAACATTTCCCCACTAGAAGAAAGAAAGAGCACATTTTTCCCTAAAGGCCTGGCTAAAATCTTAGGTTTCCCCACAATAGTGACAGATCTTATAAATTTAGTACAAGGAGGGGCCCTATCAATTTGAAGGTAATAAACCTTCTGATTTCTCGTAAACCCAATTTTGTATGTCCTTTTACAACATTTAAAAACAGATGCTAATTTGTTTGATGGGTACCCGTCTACAGTTTCCCACAAGCACTGCCGTCAATTAAGGCAGGGTTTTGCAATTATCAGTTGTATAGGTTTGGCGGAACAGTCAATTTAAAGAATTAATTGAGGGCCTATAAATTCATTGGATGTAAAAATAACTAATCAAGATGGAAGGCTAGTTTTTTTGTTCTGAATTATTGATAGTGCTGGAAAATAGAAGAGCGTACTGTAAACCCTTAATTTAATGTCCCTGGAGAGAAGGGAAAATGTTTCTTCACGATCACCAAATCTTATCTTGCACGTAAGCCCCCATTTTAAATTAACGATTACGTCAATTTTTGGCGGTTTGCGTGTTAATTTTGTTTAGAAAACAGGTGTTAATTTTAACAAAAATCAACATGAGAAGGACGCGATTTGTATGTGAAAAGGGGGTTTTCGTGCAAATAAGATGGGTGGGCTTGAACAAACATATTTAACCTTCTCTCTCTCTCTCTCTCTCTCTCCTCTCACTCCTCTCTCTCTCGTACATACGCATACTTTTGTCAAGCCTTTTCATATAAATGTGTGTGTGTGGTGTGTGTGTTGTGTGTGTTTTGTGTGTGTGTGTGTTTTTGTGTGGGGTGTGTGTGTGTTTTGGTGCTTGCATGTGTGTAGGGATATGTGTGTGTGTGTGTGTTGTGTGTGTGCGCGCGCGCGCGCGTGTGTGTGTGTGTGGTGTGCGCGCGTGTGTGTGTGTGTGTGTGTGTGTTTTGTGGTGTGTGTGGTGTTGTGTTTTGTGTTTGTGTGTGTGGTGTGTGGTTTAATCGTGTACTCCATAATCCTGTGTGCCCGCATTATCTTTCATTTTCTCTCTTCCTTTCTTTTTCATGTCATTGTATGATAAAAAGCATAGCAAAGACAATTGGAAGAATAGCATCTGATATAGCATAGCAAAGACAGATTGGAAGAATACATCTGCCTAAAATCTCAATCTTTGATCAAATAAGGCTTTCTGAAATTTTCTCTCTCTTTCTCTCTCCCCTCTCTCTCTCTCATCTCTCCTCCTCACCCTCTCTCTCCTCTCCTTCTCTCCTCCTCTCTCCCCTCTCTCCCGTCTGTCTCGCCTTCTGTCTGTCTTTCTTCTGTCTTCTCTCTCCATCTCTCTCTCTCCTCTCTCTCTTCTCTCTCCCTCTCTCCTTCCTCTCTCTCTCTCTCTCCCCTCTCTCCCCTCTCTCCTGCCCCGACCTCCAGCTCTCATTTGCTCTTCGCCGGGGGATGGAATCACCTTTCAGTGTATATTCTTGGGTTTGGGAAAAATTTTATTCCAGTCAAATGATTTAATTCCAGTCAGAATAATCAATTCCAGTCAGAATGATTGAATTCCAGTCAGAATAATTCCATTCCAGTCAGAATAATTCATTCCAGTCAGAAAATTTCATCCCCGTCAGAATAATTTAATTTTAGTCCAAATAATTTCATTCCATTCAGAATGATTTAATTCCATTTAAAAGTTTTGTTTCCCAACAAGAAATCTTCTTTTCTTCCTCCTCCTCCTCCCCCCCTCGCGTCCTGTCTGTCTTTGCTCTGTCTGTCTGTCTGTCTGTCCCGTCTGTCTGTCGTCTCTCTCTCTCTTTTCTCTCTCATTCTCTCTCTCATCTCTCTCTCTCCTCTCTCTTCTCTCCTCTCCCCTTCCCTCAGAGCACTACAAAAAGGGGGTAGCACTGTATCTTAGCGGGCCCCAACAATGGGGACTTTACAACAAGAAGCACGGTTGTTCATTGTCCTCCTACCTGTCTCCTGTTCTGAAAGGTGTTCGAGGCAATGCAGAACTGTGCTCTGTTCACTTTACTTGACGATGAAGAAGAAATCTTTCCGGGGAGAAATGCATTTGTTGATTCTTCGTATTTCCCTTGCAAGGGTTTCCCGCAAAATTTTGCTCCCGTTGAGGCCATTGTTCTGGAAGCTTTTGGGTCTTTGGAGGACAACACAGTTCTGTTTAACGGCAGCTAATGGGTGCTAATCCATCTGACTTAGTAAACTTCGAATGACAAAAATGAAATAACCGTTCGCAGGAAGAGTGTATACTTATACGCATACAGAATATAAAAATATAGAGGGGGGTGCATATGAGTTATTCAAGACAAAAAAAAACGGTAAAAAGGGAAGATAGATAATGACAACAATTATAGGAAGCATCATTTGTAATGTCAGCAGTAAATCGTTCAAGTCCAGTGTGAACACTACATTAAAGAAATGGATTAGAATTGAATTACCGAAGAAGAACATAAATTATGGAGGAATTTTACACAAAGATTTTTCTGCGTCATGCCACCCTCGTAGAGTCATTGGCTAGCGTACCAAAACAACAGATAAATCAGAGTAAGGTTCATGTAGCATTGATTGACTTTGTGGAAGCCTTTGACGACTGTTTTCAGAAAACAGTTGCGACTGGCTTTTTAGTAATACTTGGACCAAAGTAGACGGACTTGGGGCGACAAACAGGGAGACAAACAGAGCCCGGTTCTTTTTTCTCCATTCAAAAAGGAAAGGGTTTGTGTGGGTATTTTTTTTAAACAATAAGCCTACTATTTGCCCCGGGCAGCGAAAACGTTACACAAAACAATAATATTACTCTGAAAACATAAAAACACAGAACAGCAAAGAAAGGGGGAAAAA
>JAFLJL010004719.1:10000-12550 GCA_018398815.1 Conus ventricosus
TGGTGGACAAATTGAATTCCAGGTTGGTTTGTCAATACACAATGTTGATAGCTGGCTTTATTCTGTCGCACACTTCTCGCTTTATTTTGCTGTACTTTGGAGAAACCCAGGGTGGTGATAGCTCAATATAAAGCCGAATGTTTGAATATTTTTATAAGTTGATGTATTTAGTTGGTCCGCTCAGATTTGGAGTTGTAGGTTCTAACGATCTGTGGCGGGGGGTGGGGGTGGGGTAATGGGATAAGGGGGAGTGGCACTACTAGAGATGAGGGGAAGATTTAGTAGACATACATTCCTGGTGCAAAGGAATACATTTCTGGCTGGTTTTACTTCACAGCTGCTATAGCTTTGGGATATTGAATATGCTCTTTATGCGGGTGTAGTAGAGAGAGAGAGAGAGAGAGAGAGAGAGGAGAGAGAGAGAGAGAGAAGAGAGAGAGAGAGAGACAGAGAACAGACAGACAGACAGACAGACAGACAGACAGACAGACAGACAGACAGACAGCATCATTTCACCATCTGATTGTAAGGTAACACGATGATGACTGCTCCCCGTGGACGGCCAATGTTGAGGGGCTTATGGATCAAATCTGGATGTGGTTGTGGATTGGAAAATAGCGTGGGAGGAACGGCGCTCAGAAGGCACGCCAGACTAGACAGATAAAGAAACAAATGAGTCCAGTGCAAAGCCCCAGTGACATACATTCTGAACACAGCACTCAGAACAGGAACTGGCAGAACTTGAAAGAATACCTAAATCATGGCGCTTTCATACCCCACCCCCCACCCCCCTCCCATTGTCAAACCATTACCAATTAAAAAAGGAACAAATGGGATGCAACGAATCCTGTTACGGATACTTGGTGGTGACAAACGGTTCTGAGGTTTATTCGTTCACACTGGAAGTGTCACTTTCTCCAGCTAGTGACATAGTTAAACCCATATAAAGAGCGTATTCGATGTCCCAGGGTTATAGGAGCTGCGTTGTAAAACCAGCCAGAAATTTATTTCTTTGCACCGGGTCTATGTGCCTCCTTCCTCTCCCCCTCATCTGCAGTCCTCCTCCCCCTCATCCCCATCCCCCCCCCCCCCCCCAGCCACAGATCATTAGAACCTACCGCACGAGATCTGAGTGGACCAACGAAGCACATTGACTCACAAAATAGCTAAACATTCAGCGTTAGCCATCACACTCCTTGCTTCCCTAAAGCATGGTTAAAAAAAAGGGAGAAGTATCTGATGCAATGGAGCCTGCTATGAATACGATGCAGGAGGTTGTTGATGCAGTACTTCAGTCTTCTTCATGCTGATTGTGAGACCGAAGTCATCACAGGCTTTGGCAAAGCGGTCCATACTCTCTTGCATTTTAGACTGTGGCAGCATCCCATTCACAGTCATCGGCGAAGACAAAGTCATGAGCATGTCTTCCAGGACTTTGGCTTGGGCTTGTAGCCTCCTTAAGTTGAAGAACTTTCCATCAGACCGGTATTTAAAGCCAACTCCGATGTCACCATCTCGGAAAGTATCCATCAGCATGGCAGAAAACATCATACAGAAGAGGGTGGGGGCTAGCACGCTGCCCTGCTTGACGCTATTTGAAATAGGGAATGGCTGTGAGTACTCTCCATTATCCTGCACTCTTGCCTGCATACCGTCATGGAACTTCCTGAACAATGAGATGAACTTTGAAGGGCATCTAGACTTGGCTATGATCTTTCACAACCCTTCCCTGCAGACAGTGTCGAATGCCTTGGTCAGGTCCATAAAGGTGGTGTAGAGGATAACATTCTGCTCCTGACATTTCTCTTGTAGTTGCCGTGCAGCGAAAACCAAGTCCACAGTGCTGCGACCCCTCCTGAATCTGCATGGGCTCTCAGGTAGCAAGCCTTGCTCCGTGTGCTGATTGAAATGGCTGAGTAGGATTCTGGCCAGAATCTTTCCAGCGATGGAGAGCAGTGAGATGGCACGATGGTCATCACATATTTTCCGGTTCCCTTTCCACTTGTAAAGGTGAACGATCTTTTTAAAACTTCTTGCAGAAGTTTCTCTTCCACATGGACTGGAATAACTCAGTGAGTTTCCTGGTCAGTTGTGGACCACCAGAAGTGTATCTTTCTGCTGGGATAGGGTCAGCATCAGGTGATGTACCACTGGACACAAGCTTCACAGCTTTCTCTGCTTCAGTTTCGGTTGGCAGGTCATTAAAGGTGTAGTCAAGTGGAACATGAGGCAGTCTTGCGATCACGTCGTCATTAATTGTAGATGGGCGGTTGAGGACTCTATAAGAGTGTTCGGCCCAGCGCTGAAGAATGTTCTCCTTGTCAGTGAACAGTCTTTTCCCATCTGCACTGAGGAGAGCGAACGATCCTGACGATGTGGGGCCATAGATTGTCTAAAGCACACTGTAGAAGTTCTTCATGTCATTGCAATCGGTAAAAGACTGCATCTCTTCAGCCTTCTTATTCATCCACGTATCCTGCATTTTACGCAGCTCAGACTGTGCAGTGGTTTTGGCAATGGTGAATGCGGCTTGCTCAAAAACAGAGTTAG
>JAFLJL010004720.1:15000-16152 GCA_018398815.1 Conus ventricosus
ATGTGAGATTACGCCATAGGAACGAACACTAAAACGTATGGAGATTACGCCATAGGAACGAACACTAAAACGTATGTGAGATTACGCGATAGGAACGAACACTCAAAACGTATGTGAGATTACGCCATAGGAACGAACACTGAAAACGTATGTGAGATTACGCGATAGGAACGAACACTAAAACGTATGGAGATTACGCCATAGGAACGACACTAAACGGAGTGACGCCATAGGAGAACACTAAAAGTATGTGAGATTACGCCATAGGAACGAACAAACGTATGAGATAGCTGACGAATAAGTATTGAGATTACGCCATAGGAACGAACACAAACGTACAGAGCAGGAACGCTTGTGAGATTAGCATGAAGCCAGTATAATTACAGAACGCGAAGTATGTGAAGCCAACGCTAAGTATAGATACCCACGACCTACGATGAATACGCGCAACTACTTATAACCGTTACACAAGCCCAGCTGGAACTCGGTGAACACGCCCAATGCGTTTAACCGTTACAAGCCCAGCGGCCTCGTGAAACGCCCAACTGCTTTAACCGTTACAAGCCCAGCGGCCTCGTGAAATGCCCAACTGCTTTAACCGTTACAAGCCCAGCGGCCTCGTGAAATGCCCAACTGCTTTAACCGTTACAAGCCCAGCGGCCTCGTGAAAGCCCAACTGCTTTAACCGTTACAAGCCCAGCGGCCTCGTGAAATGCCCAACTGCTTTAACCGTTACAAGCCCAGCGGCCTCGTGAAAGCCCAACTGCTTTAACCGTTACAAGCCCAGCGGCCTCGTGAAAGCCCAACTGCTTTAACCGTTGCAAGCCCAGCGGCCTCGTTTTCATTCAGCGTTCGTTTTGTGCCAGATTCGAGGAGATAGGGGATTGCTCGTTCTTCGTTTTCCTGTTCCTGAATGTTCGTTTTTTATTAAAAATCTTAACTGAAAATGACCATAGAGGTCAACACACGTCGTGTTTTGTCTTGTCATTTGTTTGTTCTTTTTGTCCAGCGGAACAATTTTTTTTTTGTCTTTTAAGTTGCTTCAATTCGACTGCAGTCACCACACTTTGAACTACATTACAAGCTTTTTTTAAGGTTGTTTACCATATCGTACATTCATAACACTTGTGGCTGAAACACTAACTTTAAACG
>JAFLJL010004721.1:0-15317 GCA_018398815.1 Conus ventricosus
TGGAGACGGCATACTTCGGTGTTCAATGTACAACATTTGCTGTAGAAGCTCGTGATGTTTCACCATTTGTCATGTGTATGAAATAAGGCGAGATACATATATGTAACTGGTATTATACACATTTTTAATCTGCATGAAATTTTTGAGCACTATCCTTGATACTTCTCATAGCTATCAAGTGTAAATACTCCCAGTCCTAGCGATATGAAGGTGGTCCCAGAGGAGCGAAAATTTTCGCTTAAAACACAAGTGTGAAGAAATGTCATTTATAACTTTGTAAAGCAGTATCTCTGGAGTGTGTATTACTATATAAACTTATAGTTAGTGATGTGGGTTGTACTTCTTGCATATGAAGAGTTACAACCTTCACATTATGATTATATTTTTCAGTATCACTATCAGTAATGTACAAGATAATCTTCCTAGCTCCACCATCAGGCTGCATAATTTAGTCTAGTTATACAAATTCCTGAGTCCTATTCATTATGCTTAGCTGTTGTAATAGAATGTTAGTCTGACTTTTGTCGATTGTGTGGTTTTAGGGTCCACCAGGTACAGGGAAGACCACCAGTATTTTATGCCTGGCAAGAGCTCTTTTAGGGTCTTCATTCAAGGAAGCTGTTCTGGAACTGAATGCCTCAAATGACAGGTAAGTAGTGGGCTGTTGTCCCTGAATGCCTCAAATGACAGGTAAGTAGTGGGCTGTTGTCCCATATCCGATTGCACAGGCTGCTAGGTACAGAAGAGACATCACTGCCTAGTTATCAAGTTTTGACAGAGCATGGATTAACTAAGTACTAGTGCTAATGCAAAATTGTGGTACCACTCTGTTCAAATCAGAACTTCAGCTAATTGAGTCAGAGAAGAATGTTTTGTGCTTTATGTGGATTCTGGAGCATAGTTCTTCCACTGTAGATTCTAGAGCGTCATTATTGGGTGATGAGTCACTCTACATTGCATGCTTTTGTCTGAAACTTGCCATACTTCAGAATGTCCATGGCTTTGTCCATAGCTGCTGAACATGCCAATATTTTTTTTTCAGAAATGTCGCCACTTAAAAGCATTCAACTAGTCCCAAATTAAGTTAGAAGTGAGGATTTGAATTTATAATTCCAGAGTTCCTTTTGATTTAAAAAAAAAAAAAAAAGAGAGTTGGAAAGAAAGAAGGGAAAAGATTTGGAGGTCATTCTTGGAATGGGTGATAAAATGTTGCCAAAACGAACCCAAAATAGGACTCTGTGAATGTCTGAAAATTGAGCAACTATATGTCATGAAAGATAATGTTACTTTTGTTAGTTGCAATTATCAGGCCTTGCAGTTGTGCGTAAAAAAAATTTGCTTTCTGATCAAAGCTAACTGACCAGTACATCCCCTTGAGCCCTTATTTCCTGTACAGAAGGTTGAGTGACCTGCTTGTCACTAACAGGACATTGTCACCATGTTTCAGGTCACTCTTGTTTTAAACACAACATGCGGTTCATTCTTGTTGCTGCGGTCTTGAACGTGAATGGGTTTTGGTGTTGTTTTTTTTTGTTACCTAGTAGCTGTTTTACTGAACAATCTGCATGTTTATCGTCAGTGTTTAAACGTGTGAACAAACTATTTCGATCTTTCCCAGCATTGCATATGGGATTTTTAAAAAAAACAGAAAAGAAAAAACTGTCCACCACAGGAAAACCTGTCAGTAAAGACCATCACCCGTTTTGACTCTCTCCCTTATTGTTATCAAGGTGCCACTTCTCAGGCTCACCACATCTGAAAAATCCACTTTCTGGGCCTGAAGAAAATTTTGTGTTGTTCAGTTCAGGTCTGGGTTGCATTCCCTCTGGCTTTGCCAGGTGAAGGGTACAGGCTTGGGCCAGAAATCTGGTGTGAGAAAAACCTGGAAGTTTATTCTGAGTGGAGTGTCTTACAACTAGCGATCTGAGAGCTCATTTTTCTTCAGATTTGTGATTTGCTTATGTAAATAATGCAGAACCGGGTGGTGCACAGCAAAAAGGGATCCCTGTTTGGACTGAAGTCAGGTCAGACAAATGGTCTGCTACTGGTAAAGCTGTAGCCCAGTACTACCTGTCACAGTAGGAGACTTGGAGAGGGATTGGCGCCACCAAGGATTAACCTAAGCCCACAGAAAAGTCATGAGAGATACAACCATAGCCAGCAACATACCGGATCGGCCGGGCCCGGTTACCAACGACCGCGCTTCCCACTGACAAGCACCAGGGTGGAAGTGAAAAGTCAGCTACTGGGGCAAAGACATCATACAAGCTGCCAACTGAGAAAATTACCATTGGAACCTGGAATGTTCGTACACTCCATCAGTGCAGCAAAGTAAAAGAACTAGAGCACGAGCTGAGACGTTACCAATGGGACATTGTGGGTATGTCGGAAGTAAGATGGACAGGCTTTGGAGAAGCAATCACAGAGGAAGGACACAAGATGTGGTACAGTGGCGAAGAGTCACTACATGAAAAAGGCGTAGCTTTCATCGTACGCAAAGAAATCACTGGATGCATCTTGAGCTGCACACCTGTTAACAGCAAATCATCAGCATTCGTGTGTCAGCCAACCAAAGAACATCAACATCATACAGGTGTATGCTCCAACTACCAGCCACGAAGATCAGGCGGTGGAAGAATTCTACGAGAAAGTAGAAGACACCATCAGAAAAGCCCCCAAGAAGGACATCATACATAGTTCAGGGGACTTCAACGCCAAAGTCGGCCCAGATGTCTACAAAGACTGGGCTGGAACAGTGGGTCAATACGGCACAGGGGAAACTAACGACAGGGACTTCGCCTTCTGGAGTTTGCCTGCACCCAACGGCTCACCATTGCCAACACCCTTTACCCCCACAAACTGTCAAGAAGAACAACCTGGCATGCGCCGAACAGAATGACTCATAACCAGATCGACTTTGTCCTCACTCCGCGGCGCTTCAAATCAAGCATCAATAAAGCAAAGACGAGGACATACCCCGGAGCTGATATAGGCAGCGACCACGATCTCGTGCTGCTCACAATGAAGATCAAATTGAAGAAAAAGTACCAAGCTGCGCAGCCACGCATCAAGTTTGACCTGGAGAAGTTAAAAGACCCAGAGATAGAAGAGGCATTCCAGGCACAGCTCGGGGGGCGGTTCGCGGCACTCAACCTCCTGGACAATGACATCAACGACCTCACAAACAGCTTCAATGAGGCAGTCTGCGAAACAGCAGAGGAAGTACTTGGCGACAGAGGAAGAAACACCAAGCATGGATCTCAAACGACATCCTTGACCTCTGCGACAAAAGAAGATCACTGAAGAAATACGAAAAATTCCAGCCCTGAACAAGCCGCACAGTATCGAAAAACCAACAACCTTGTAAAGAAGGAAATGATTGAAGCCAAAGAACAATGGATCAATAATCAGTGCGAGAACATCGAGAACGGTATGGAAAAGGGAAACAGCAAACATGCCTTCACCACACTGAAAAACCTCACCAAGACGCAGCAAAACAGATCGTCAGTCATCGAGGATACCTCAGGCGAGCTGCTGACAGAAAGCTCCGCTGTTTTGAACAGATGGACACAGTACTGCCAAGAACTTTACAACTACCCTATACAGCCAGACGACAGTCTGTTTGAGGGGACTCAACACCATCAAGGGAATCCTCACCACTACCAGTGATGAGAGAAGAAGTGGAAGAAGCCAGCGGGAGCCTTCCGGCAGGGAAATCACCTGGAGCAGACAATATTCCAGCAGAGCTGCTCAAACATGGAGGGAAGGAATTGGTCACTCTAGTAACATCGATTTGTCAGAAGATCTGGGAGACAAAACAGTGGCCCACAGAATGGACTCAATCACTCATCATCCCCCTGCCCAAAAAGGGAAATCTACGCCAATGCCAGAACTACAGAACAATAAGTCTCATTAGCCACACCAGTAAAATCATGCTCAGAGTCATCTTGAATCGACTGAAGAAAGAGGCGGAAGAACACCTGGCGGAAGAACAAGCTGGATTCGGGGCAGGCAGAAGCACAGTAGAACAGATCTTCACCTGCCGGATACTGATGGAGAAACATCTGCAACATCAGAGAGACCTGTTCCACAACTTCATTGACTTTAGGAAAGCATTTGACAGGTGTGGCACAAGGGTCTGTGGCAGGTGCTCAGAAAGTTTTGGCATAGAGGAGGGTCTCGTCCAAACCATCCAGGCGCTATATAACACCGCCAGCAGCGCAGTCCTCCTCAACAACCAGATAGGGACTACTTTAAGACCACAGTTGGAGTCCGTCAAGGCTGCCTGCTATCTCCCGTACTGTTCAATCTTTTCTGGAAAACATCATGCGTGAAACCCTCCATGACTTCCACTCCACTGTCTCCATCGGAGGAAGAACCATCAATAATCTGAGGTTCGCAGATGACATCGACCTGATGGAGGCAGCAACGAAGAACTACAAGACCTGACAAAGAGACTGGAAGAAAGGGCAGGTGCATATGGAATGGAAGTGAGCACAGAAAAAAGCAAAGTCCTGGTCAACAGCACAACCAACACCCATGCTGAAATCTACATGAACGGACAACAGCTTGAAGAAGTGGGCGCTTTCAAATACCTTGGCGCCACTCTCACCAAAGACGGTCGCTCTACAACAGAAATCAAGACCAGACTAGCGATCGCAACAGCAGCAATGGCAAAGCTAAACAAGATCTGGAAGAGCAGGGAGATCAGCTTTCCTACAAAGATGAAGCTGTACAAGTCCCTGGGGCTGTCCATCCTGCTGTATGGCTGCGAAAGCTGGACCATGACAGCAGAGACCACCAAGAGAATCCAGACGTTTGAAACTAAATGCTTCAGGCGCTTGCTCGGGATCTCTTGGCAAGACCGGAAGACAAACGACCTTGTGAGGAGCCAAATAACATCACTTGCAGGCCCCCAAGAACCCCTCTTGGCAACAGTCAAGAAGAGGAAGCTGTCGTGGTTCGGGCATGTCATACGCCACAATTCACTGCCCAAGTCATCCAGGGCACGCTGGAAGGCAGCAGACGAAGGGACGACAAGCCAAATGCTGGATGGACAACAAAATCATCAAAGAATGGACCAGGATGGATGGCCCTACGCTGATGCGACAGGCAGAGGACAGGGCCGGATGGCGGTGCCTGGCTTCGAGAGTGTCTCTCATCTCTCCTCTACGCCCATCATGGGCAAGAGAATGATGATGATGATGATGTGTTTGGACTAGTCATACCTCAATTTCATAATCATTAAAACGCTTTTTTGCAATTCTGCATTGTGTACATTAGCAAATAAGGCTGAGTCCATGTGTCAAGGCAGGTTCACTTCCCTCATTTTTCACACACTGTAGTGCCGAAAAATCTTCAGCCTCACAGGGTCAAGAAATTTTGTGAGGTTGAAGATTTTTCGGCACTAGGGTAATGTGTGAAATTTGGAATGTTATACTTAAAAATGTCACAATGCTACACTTTGTGCTTTTGAAGCAATGACAGCCCTGTGCGTGCTCTGTGTGTCAGGATGAGGGGATTGGGGTGGTGAGGTGAGCTCAGTTATGTTGGTATACATAGGCATATTTAGTTGATGTGAGTTCATGTGGGCAGGCGTTTCAATCCTTGATTTTGTTTTACAAGTGACCTGAGCTCAGCAGAGGTGGGCGTATTTAAATCTTGACTAGTGTTATTGTTTGCTTCATTTTTAATGTTCTTAAAATATCTGGATTGAGATTCCTGTTATGTTAAGGTGGTAGTGGACTTACCATATGTACAATGAAGAAACTGATAATGTCCCCATCTGGTTATGCAGAGTTGTGAGTTTAGAAATATGCTGTTGGCTCTGTGGGGAACCCAGTCCTTCCTTTTTTTTACAAGTTTCTAGAGGTCACAGTTGAGAGGTTCCACTTTATGAAGACAGTTGAGGATGAGAGACAGGTGCTGCGCAGGTGTTTTGAATTTTGCAATAGGAAAAGCAGGTCAGTAGAACTGTACATGGTACAGAAAGTGTGCACACATGCACTTTGGTTGCAGTACATGTATAATCATCTTCTCCTTCTTCTGCGTACACAGGCTGATACTCCTGCGGACGCTCCCTGTATAGACAGGCAGGTACATATCCCATGTGCTCAACTAAGGGAGTGGAGTTTTGTATGTATGACCGTTTTTTATCCCGCCATTAAGGCAGCCATACTCATCTTCGGGGAAGCATGAATAATGAAACACTGTTACACATGACATTGAGTTTGGTTACAGTAGATGAATGTGAATCGAACACATTCACATGTGACATCAAGTTTCATGTGGAAAGACAATGATTTACAGACCTGTCACAGGTGCTCAGTACTTCTTTGTGCCGCACAGACGAAGTGGTGGACAACATTGGTTAGAAACACAGTTGCACTGAACTTGCAGAGTACCATAACACTGGGTTAATATCTGGTGAAATCCTGTTTTTTTTGTGTGTGGTGGACAACATTGGTTAGAAACACAGTTTCACTGAACTTGCAGAGTACCATAACACTGGTGAAATCCGTTTTTTTGTGTGTGGTGGACAACATTGGTTAGAAACACAGTTGCACTGAACTTGCAGAGTAACCATAACACTGGCTTAATATCTGGTGAAATCCTGTTTTTTTGTGTGTGGTGGACAACATTGGTTAGAAACACAGTTGCACTGAACTTGCAGAGTACCATAACACTGGCTTAATATCTGGTGAAATCCTGTTTTTTTGTGTGTGGTGACAACATTGGTTAGAAACACAGTTGCACTGAACTTGCAGAGTACCATAACACTGGCTTAATATCTGGTGAAATCCTGTTTTTTTGTGTGTGGTGGACAACATTGGTTAGAAACACAGTTGCACTGAACTTGCAGAGTACCATAACACTGCTTAATATCTGGTGAAATCCTGTTTTTTTGTGTGTGGTGGACAACATTGGTTAGAAACACAGTTGCACTGAACTTGCAGAGTACCATAACACTGGCTTAATATCTGGTGAAATCTTGTTTTTTTGTGTGTGGTGGACAACATTGGTTAGAAACACCCGTTGCACTGAACTTGCAGAGTACCATAACACTGGCTTAATATCTGGTGAAATCCTGTTTTTTTGTGTGTGGTGGACAACATTGGTTAGAAACACAGTTGCACTGAACTTGCAGAGTACCATAACACTGGCTTAATATCTGGTGAAATCTGTTTTTTTGTGTGTGGTGGACAACATTGGTTAGAAACACAGTTGCACTGAACTTGCAGAGTACCATAACACTGGCTTAATATCTGGTGAAATCCTGTTTTTTTGTGTGTGGTGGACAACATTGGTTAGAAACACAGTTGCACTGAACTTGCAGAGTACCATAACACTGGCTTAATATCTGGTGAAATCCTGTTTTTTTGTGTGTGGTGGGACAACATTGGTTAGAAACACAGTTGCACTGAACTTGCAGAGTACCATAACACTGGCTTAATATCTGGTGAAATCCTGTTTTTTGTGTGTGGTGGACAACATTGGTTAGAAACACAGTTGCACTGAACTTGCAGAGTACCATAACACTGGCTTAATATCTGGTGAAATCCTGTTTTTTTGTGTGTGGTGGACAACATTGGTTAGAAACACAGTTGCACTGAACTTGCAGAGTACCATAACACTGGCTTAATATCTGGTGAAATCCTGTTTTTTGTGTGTGGTGGACAACATTGGTTAGAAACACAGTTGCACTGAACTTGCAGAGTACCATAACACTGGTTAATATCTGGTGAAATCCTGTTTTTTTGTGTGTGGTGGACAACATTGGTTAGAAAACAAGTTGCACTGAACTTGCAGAGTACCATAACACTGGCTTAATATCTGGTGAAATCCTGTTTTTTTTGTGTGTGGTGGACAACATTGGTTAGAAACACAGTTGCACTGAACTTGCAGAGTACATAACACTGGCTTAATATCTGGTGAAATCCTGTTTTTTTGTGTGTGGTGGACAACATTGGTTAGAAACACAGTTGCCTGAACTTGCAGAGTACCATAACACTGGCTTAATATCTGGTGAAATCCTGTTTTTTTGTGTGTGGTGGACAACATTGGTTAGAAACACAGTTGCACTGAACTTGCAGAGTACCATAACACTGGCTTAATATCTGGTGAAATCCTGTTTTTTTGTGTGTGGTGGACAACATTGGTTAGAAACACAGTTGCACTGAACTTGCAGAGTACCATAACACTGGCTTAATATCTGGTGAAATCCTGTTTTTTTGTGTGTGGTGGACAACATTGGTTAGAAACACAGTTGCACTGAACTTGCAGAGTACCATAACACTGGCTTAATATCTGGTGAAATCCTGTTTTTTTGTGTGTGGTGGACAACATTGGTTAGAAACACAGTTGCACTGAACTTGCAGAGTACCATAACACTGGCTTAATATCTGGTGAAATCCTGTTTTTTTGTGTGTGGTGGACAACATTGGTTAGAAACACAGTTGCACTGAACTTGCAGAGTACCATAACACTGGCTTAATATCTGGTGAAATCCTGTTTTTTGTGTGTGGGGACAACATTGGTTAGAAACACAGTTGCACTGAACTTGCAGAGTACCATAACACTGGCTTAATATCTGGTGAAATCCTGTTTCTTTGTGTTGCGTTGAACTTACCCATCCACCCTCACCCCCTTTTCAATGATTGGAGCATCTGGAAATAAACTTGCAAACTACCATAATACGGACACAAAAGCCAGTTATAGCCCACCTGTAGTGTTACGTTAAACTTGCCAGTCCACCCTGACCCCATATTCAATTAATGGGACTGGCCGTTGGGCCTTGGAAGATGTGCAAATGAAGTGGTGCTCATGTATGTGTACAACAGGGAGTGATTCAAGCATGCATGGTCCCTTTGAAATGTGGAAGGCATGACAAAAATGCTACATAAGCGTATCTTTCCCATAAAGAAACAACTGTATAAGCCAGGCCTGTTTAAAAGCTCAGTTTGCTTACATGTCAACTTGAATTCACTATTTTGCAGAGGCATAGATGTGGTGCGGAACAAGATCAAGATGTTTGCCCAGCAGAAGGTCACACTGCCCAAGGACGACACAAAGTGATCATTTTGGATGAAGCTGACAGGTGAGCTGATATGGAAGAGACAGACATCAGGTAGTGGAAACTTCTTGCAGCTCAAAACATTGGTATTTCAATGGTCACATTTTCAAAGTCATTATTCATCTGTTGAATTCTTAGTTCATTCTTGCTGTCACTGCCTCGGGGGGGGGGGGTTGTTTTTTTTGTGCATCACTTTCTTCTTTTTGTGGTCTGTTTTTTTTACTGTTTATGATACAATGGGACATCCAGAGATCATATGTTCCCTGAAAGTCCCTTTAATTTTGAAATACTGGTTCAGGCCCTTTGACATTCCTTGAATTTGAAGTTGTTCCTTGAAAACTTATGAAATTTCTTCTTTTTTTTTTTTTTGGTAAAATGAAATTTTGACTTTGAAATAATACATTTGCATGAATTTGCCTTTAACTGTATGTGATTAAATAGGTGTCAGACTTTGGTCTCAATATTGATTGAAAAATCAGCAAATCAAGTTTAGTAATCTATGTCTGCTAGAGGAACAAAGGACACAGATGAATTAATTGAAAACATCTAACCACATCTGGGTCTTATGAAATTTCTCTTCATGAAGTCACTATGCTGTTTACACATCCCATAGTAGCAAGAGGCAGGTGTTTACTCGAAAAACAAAGTCCATACCAGAAAGAAAGTACAACCTCCAGAAAAGAAAGTACACCCTGATGTGGGCAGAGGAAGAACTTTATAAGAACTGCGTTAAGCATGGTGCTAACATATTGGAAGCTTTGAGTTCGGTTTGCCAAAAGTAAGTCAACATTCCAGTTGTAGTTATGCAAAGGGAAAGAAACCTCAAGAAAATGAGAAAGCAAGTTTGACTGATTGCATCTGTTGCAAGTTTCTTCAGTTTGTCATTGGCCAGTTCCGGGATTTGTGAGGCCTACTATGTTCACTTGAGACAAGCTTGAGAACTAGTGTCAAGACACTTTTGAATGAATGTGAGATTTGGAAAAGCAGTTTCACCTTTTCAAGATAAGATAATGTTGCTTATAGCCCAGCCGACCGCGAAGGGCCACATCAGGGCTGACTTTTTCAAGAAATTTTGTGATCAGGACAAAATCAGGGATAAAGCAGGTCTGTTTGCTCCAGTCCATTATGCGGTGTTGGTAGACAAGACTGAAATTGGAACTGTATTGTGTTGTGTTGCTAGACAAAACTGGAATGGAACTGTCTATTGTGTAGTGTTGGTACACAAGACTGGAATTGACACTAACAGTCCATTGTGCAGTGTTGGTAGACAAAACTGGATTTGGAACTAGCCGTCCATTGTGCAGTGTTGTTAGACAAGACTGGAATTAGAACTCTATTATGCGGTGTTGGTAGACAAGACTGGAATTGAAACTGCCTATTGTGCAGTGTTGGTAGACAAAACTGGAATTGGAACTAACCGTCCATTGTGCAGTGTTTTTAGACAAAACTGGATTTGGAACTGTATTATGCGGTGTTGGTAGACAAGACTGGAATTGAAACTGCCTATTGTGCAGTGTTGTTAGACAAGACTGGATTTGGAACTAACAGTCCATTGTGCATTGGTAGTATAAGACAAGACTGTGAAAATTGTGAAATGCTACTGTAAGCCGCATGAGCAGGTTGGCAGCTCTGTTTATTTCGAATAAGGGCGTACGCGACAGAACGTCACATGTCGCCATGTGAGGCTACATCACATGACAACAATGTATTGCTTTGTCGTGCCGTGTTATTGGACCACGGCGCACGGAATTACACCATCTTGGTCGGCGAGGAAGGGCCGCCTATTTTTAACGAGCGCCCAACCTCCTTCCCCCCAGTAGCACTCCCACCTCTCCCCACTCCCATCCCTCTCGCATTCCATCCCCAGCTTCTCTGTGTGGCGCGCGGTAGGCCTACACGCAGCGCAGAACCTCACATCACTGTGGCGAGCTACACGTTGTGCCGATCGAATGTTAATGCTGTCCTCCCCAAGCCGAGAAAGTGGCTTTGCAGTCCTGAACTACTGACGACTTGTACGCTGTGTCAGCCCTGGTATCGCCCTTGTGGTCGGCTTTGCTATAAACAACATTACAATTACCGACTGCGGACCGACAAGGCGAGAGAGAGAGAGAGAGCAAAAAAACGCACGCACATGAAGAGAGAGAGAGAGACAGACAGACAGACAGACAAAGAAAGAAAGAGACAGATGAGGGCAAAAGAAACGCACACACAACCTTGGTCTAATATCATTTATATGTGGAAAGACGTTAAAGTGAAGACAACAACAACCACAAAACCTTCTTAAAGACACATCTTTTCCCTCGGACTGATTAACGATATTCACTTACAACGGTGCGCGTGTTTTCTAGTGTTGAACGCGCTCGTGTCTGTCTGCGTGTGTGAGTTTTCCGGCGGTGTGTGTGTGTGTGTGTGTGGTGTGTGTGTGTGTGTGTTTTGAATAGGAATTATAATTTTATCATGTTTATCCTTTTACATTACATACATTACGTTACACACACACACACACACACACAGAGAGAGAGAGAGAGATTTAATACTTACGGTAATACTTACGCTCACTGTTTGCTGTTCCCCAAAACGTTGTCAAGCCCATTCACCAGACGCAGACGTAAACACACGTACTAGCCAACACAATTTGTTTTGCGTGTTTCATGCTTTTTTTTTTTTTTTTGCTGTGAGTGTAACATGCTTAATTTCCACATAAACATGAACAGATTTTGGTTTGCGTGTTTCATGCATTTGTTTTTGCTGTGATTGTAACATGCTTAATTTCCACATAAACATGAACAGATTTTGGTGTGCATGTTTCATGTTTTTTTACGCTACGTTTGTAACGTGCTGAGTTTTTACACACACAAACACACACACACACACTCACATGAGCAGTGTGTGGGAGGGAGAGAGAAAGAGTGAGATAGAGAATCAAAGCAATGCGAGACGGGGCGAAAGAAAGAAGAGGGGAAAGAAGGGGGGAGGGGGGGGGGGGGGCAATGCAAGACAGGACAGAGGAAGACAGAGAGATTTTGTACTCACAGTTGTGCAGCGTAGTCCATATCGGAGGTATCCATCATTGTTAAAACTCAGCTCCGCATGTTACTTATCACGGACTGTCCCGTTACATGGAAGATGATAATACAGTATTGCTGTTTTCCTTTGTATGCAAACAACTAAGAAGTCTCACAGACTGATTCTCTTTACACTTTCCTGTGAACTGATTTGGAAATTGTCGCGTTGGTTGCCAGCCAGCAAGTACTCGACTCATTGGAGGAGCAGTGAGGGCGGGGGGGGTGGGGTGGGGGTGGGGCATTAAACCTGAGTTATGTCTACGGTAAAGTAAATGTAACATGCAAAAAAAAAACGGTCTTTACTCTTAAAAGAAAGCAGTCTATATGGGTGCAGTGCAATGAATGAATAACACAGGGCTCAGTTGCAAAGAAGAGAACAAACTTGGACTTACTGACATACCAAACCAAAAGCTGCGATTTCATAATGTAAAGCAACAACAAGGACAACAACAACCAGTCAGCCAACCCAACCATCCAAACCAACAAAGAAACAAATTAAATAACAAAAAAGCTTTAAAAGCTAATGGACACGACAAACAGAACTGACACTAGACTATATACAACATAGAGAACACGAAACATGATGACTGTGTAAGTTGGCACCTGAGATAATGCATAAAGCATATGCAGCTGCGCATTCATGATGACTACAATGGGCGTGCAGTTATCTGGTGAAAGACACCACACACACACACACACACACACACACACACACACACACACACACACACACACACACACACACGCACGCACGACCGCACGTGGGCATGCACACGCGCCCGCACCCACACACACACACTGCAGACAGGAAAAGAATCAATCAGTAAGTCAAAGCACAGGGGCGGGGGACTGAAGTTGCGAGGAAGTTAATACGGGGGGGAAAAACCGCCGAATTCTTAAGTGAAGAAAACACAGGGGGAAAATGATGACTCCTGCAATGACAAATTCAGTAAGCATGCAGAGACAGACAGAGACAGAGAGAGACAGACAGACGGACACACAGACAGACAACCAGAGAGAGAGAGAGAGAGAAAGAGTGAACGAACAGCACGAGGCCTAGAGCAGGGAGCACGCACGCTGCGTGTTAAACCGACACAGACAGTGACGTCAGACACGGAGAGGCTGTACTGGGCCGGCAACAACCCACGGTTTAAGTACTTTAAGCACCCTACGTATAGCCTTCCAGCGGCCCGTTGCAGGTATATGACTTTGATAACTTAATACTGGAACTAAAAACTTTCCTGAGAACAATTGTAAAAGCGGACAAAAAACCCCAAAAGACCTTAATTTAAGTTTTAATATTGTCAACAAACCCCCAAATGCACGAATTTTACTTATCTCGAAGAAGGAAACGTTTTCCAGTCGCTCGCACTGATCAAGTTGGTGTTTTGAAGATCTGGACAAAAGTGATATCCTGTCTACTTCTTTACAGAGCTAAGACTATTTGAACACAGCAACCACCGAAGATGATGAACTGCAGTATCCAAAACACACCGAAATTCGCACTTTTTGCACAAATTCACCACAGACAACACCACGCGCAACATGGCGGGTAAGGTCGTCCTTCTTTCTGCTGTTGAAGGTGGTCGCCGTGCGCGCCTTCACGCTGATTGGTTCATAGCTGGCCACTTTATTTAGCTGTGAGCCATTGAAATGGCAGAGTCTCGCTGATACTGAGTGCGGAGCAACGGCTGGGTTTCGTGTCCCGTGACCGGAAGTGTATAAGAATATGGTTAAGATGGCTGGATGAAATTGGAACGGGAATTGAGGGTTCATAAGTACCGTGTTGTTGGACCAAAGGTGAAATGAGAACTAAAGAAAGATATGCTTGGCAGGAAATTGGCGGTTTTTATGACGCCAGGATTTTTGTTCATTTTGATTTAACAACTAAAACAGACTGTAGAGGAAACTCTCAGCACAGCACACCCTTTAAACTCTTTCATTCCTACTTTTGTATGAACCATTACTTCCTCTTGTGTCTGGATTCTTAGAATACGGTGTTCCCTTCATTCCTGGATTTAGAGAAAGGAAGAAGAAGTGTAAAGTGAGAACTGCCACGTGTGCAGTATCAAACTGGCCAGAATAGAGCGGCGAGCACTTTCCCACGCTGTAGGACCGTCTGGCTATCCATTCCATTCATAAACACTACCCGCAAGTGACCCGGTCATGACGTGTATCGATGACGCGACTTGTGCGAAGTTCAAAGTGCTTACCGCGAGAACCGATTTTCCGGGCTGCAGGAAGGAAAGGAGGGATTTTGTGCTGCCTGGTTTTCCGGACAGCAGGAAGGAAGGGTACGATTTCTGCAAAACCGGAAAACCGGGTTATAGGGGTGAAAGAGTTAAATGTGAACATCTGCACTATGCTGGGTGTGATATGTTCTACCACAAGAGAGCAGGCCCTGATTTCACACACTCTTACCAAGCATTACACTGCAGGGTATTTCACACCTCTACCAAGCATTACACTGCAGGGTATTTCATACACTCTTACCAAGCATTACACTGCAGGGTATTTCATACACTCTTACCAAGCATTACACTGCAGGGTGATGGACTGTTACAGCATGACAGATGGGGCACAGCAGGCTCTGAGAAGAACCATGGAAATCTACTCCAAGACCACACGCTTTGCCCTGGCCTGCAACTCTTCGGAGAAAATCATTGGTGCGTCATTCAGAAGGGCTTGGAGTCGGGATGCATTTATTATGTATGTAGGGCAAAGAGTGCAGAAGGTGAAGGACATGTTGTTTGCTTGAGGTTGTGTGTTTATAACTTGGATGTGATGCTGTGAGTTAATAGGTATGTTATTGCGTAAGTATTTGTACAAATTGGAATAAGACCAGACCTGTTGCACCATGATTCACAGTATTTTGTACACATTTGGTGAAAAGAGAAGAGTATGATGATTTAGAGAGAGAAAAAAATCCTGAAAAGCAAATCTAGAGATGAAGTCTTGAGTAATTGCACATGCAGAAATAAACATGGTAGTATCTTGGTGTTCTTTCACTTTGACTAAAGAGCAACAGCTGCTGTTCACTCTTGAGTATGAATTTGTGTCTGGCTGTGTTTACTTCTTCAAGAACATGCCAACGTTAGGAATAATAGCTGGGACTACAGTGAAAACAAAGAAGCCGTTAGTCTGGCAAAGCTAGGTGTTGAGGACGGCAAAAGGGGGAG
>JAFLJL010004722.1:2500-12500 GCA_018398815.1 Conus ventricosus
AGAAGGGGAGAAACGTGGTCTGATTAAACAGCTCTGCAGATGAGTCTAGCAGTGGTATTCTGGATTCGTTGAATTCTGTCTAACAGGACATTGGAAAGGCCGGTCAAAAGAATATTACAGTAATTAGTCTTAAGAGAACAAAGGCGTCTACGATTTTTTTTTTAGTTGCATTAGTAGAGAGATTGTGACAAATAAAACTGATCTATGTGTTTGTAGATATGCGACTTTACAGACATTCGAAATGTACTGTTGAATGGAGAGAGACTGGTCAAAAGTTACACCAAGATTGCGAACAGACAAAAATGAAACATGTGTACCAGTAATCAGAATGGAATGAGGAAGAGAATGATATTGAAGAACTCTTTCAAGGCATGGTAGAACAGTCTTCTTATTACGAAGTTGCAGCTTATCTAGAATCATCCAGTTCTTTAAATCATCACCCCTATATACGAGGCATCAATGCATTAATTCCAGCTATGACGACATATGACATATGAGACAGAAGCTGCAGAGCGTACAGATAATGATAGGACGCAGGACGGACCCCTGTTGGACACCATACCTTATGGCGCATACATCAGGGTATATACCATTCACACACGCCTTCTGTTGACGGTACGTCGGGTAAGAAGTTATCCATGCTAGATTAGTGTCAAAAATACCAAGAGAAGTTTTACGTCTGGTCAAGAGGATGGAGTGGTCAAAAGTGTCAAAGGCTGCTGGCAAGTCCTATAAGGGAGCATGGACAGATATTTTTTATCATCTCAAAAATCCACAAAGCAAGTCATTGACTATTCTAAGGAGAGTATTTTTTTGCAACTATGGCCACGTCTATTAGATAACTGCTGAGACAGTAAACATTTTTGTTTCGAAATAGGTTTACTAATAATGCGAAATTTGAGTCAGCCGGTGATTGTTCAAGCAATTATGAAATGAAATGCAACACCATGTTGGCAGTATGGGTTTGATTCAGCTAACTGATACAACAGGCTGACCAATACTGCGGATCAGGAAGAACGTATTAAAAAAGCTGGGACGACAACTGTGATACGGCGAAGGAAGTAGCGAGTCTTGTTTGTTTGTTTAATATTTTTTTCAAGCAAGGAACAGTGCTTCTGGACATTCTCAAAAATATAAATATATGTTTCCGTGGTTCCTCTGTTTCGAATTAGGGACTGTCCGTGTGTGTGTGTGTGTGTGGTGTGTGTGTGTGTGTGTGTGTGTGTGTGTGTGTGTGTGGTGTGTGTGTGTACATATATATATATATATATATATATATATATATATATATATATATATATATATATATATATATATATAATATATATATATTCAATTATAAACGAAGCTTTCTCTTATGTCTTAGATTGAAGAAATAGGGGGAGATAGGGCTCTTTCAAATGACAAGACGAAACAAGCAAGTTTTCATCTCCCAACGTTTCGGCACTTGGCCTTCTTCAGGGCACGCTTTATTACTGCACTGACTCACAACAATGCCTTTTCCTCCACCACTCCCCAAGAACAAAGCTCACATGACGGTCAAGATTTAAAGTGTTTAGAACAATGCTCACAAAATTTTCTCTAATTCAATCTCCATATTCTCTCATAATATATATATATATATATATATATATATATATATATATATATATATATATATATATGTTAAAAGGTAAGGTTTAAAACTATCTACAACGTTGTTTCATGGAACCGCATGCGGTTGCAATCGTCAGGATGTGGTGGGTCTGTGCTGCCGGTGTTTTATAACTGCTTGTGTTGTCTGTCATCACGTGCTGTCTGTGTTTTTCGTGTGTTTCTGGTTCTTGTTCACTGATAGGAATTTCCACTTGTGCCTGCAGTTGTTAACCATTTCTATTCTAGTATTTAAAGTTGCCAGTTGTGGTTTGCATAGTATTATGTACTTTTCTGTTGAGCATAGGTTACATCTTTTTGAAATGTTGTTGTATGGTGCTGCTCTTTCAATGATTTTCCAGGATATATTGTAGTCTATCTTTTTCTCTTTGAGCTTCCAGATGTATTTACTCAATTCTGTTTGGTTTTTGTATCTTTCTTTGTTAAATGACTGTTTGTGGTTTGCATATCTAGTTTTAAATTGGTTTTCAGTGATACCTATATGTGTTTCTTCTGCGTTCTCTGATGTTACAGTGGCTTGGTACACAATGCTGTTGTAGAGGCATTTGTTGCTCAGAGGGCACTGTTCTTTCTTGATACAATTGCAGGATTTCCTTTCATCACCCTCGTTTTTCTCTGTACTGCTTTTTATTTGTTGGTTGAGTCGATGATGTTTTTAAGGTTGGGCATACATGAGTATGATAATTTGATGCTGTTTTTGTTGAATATCTTGGATAATTTGTGCTCTTTTGGGAATGATGATGTTAGGATTTTGAAGAATTCTTTCCCTGTATTTGTTTTTACTCTTCCGTCATATGGAGGGTTGTACCATATGATCTTTCATTTCCTGTTCTTCTTGTGTCTGCTCATGTCATTATCTGGGTCATATTGTAGTTTGTAGTTGTAGCCACTTTTGTGTAACGCTTCTTGATATTCAGCTGCCGCGTTGTTGAATGCTGTTTCATTGCATGACAGGTTAGATAATCTCTTATTTATGCCTCTGGGTATTGTTTTGAATATGGAAGGTGGATGGTCACTTTTGATATTTACATAGACAGGTGTATCATTTGGTTTTTTGTATGGTTTATATATGTGCTGGTTGAGGTCTAACGTTATATCTAGGTAGTTCACTATCTTTTTATTTGCTTCTATAGTGATTTTTAGATTTTGGTTTTGGAAGATTTTACACAGTTCTTTTTTCTTATTTTCAATGTTTTCTATGGTTGTCGTTCAGCGCAGCGAGGCCGTCATCCCTGTACAGTCCGACTTGTTTTCCAAGTTTTTTTTTAATGTTAGATAGTATGAATAGTCCGACAAGTTCGCAAGTTTTGGCGCCATCATACGATCCCATTGTGACATCAAAAGTTGAATTCTTGTTTGCGCTCTTGGTCCAGATTTCATTTTTGCTGTGTAGTAGAGTTTTCTTTGTATGGAAAATGATTTCCATTTCTGACCCTGATATTTCAGTGTATTTGTTGGCAAATTTTATAGCTTTGGTGAGTAGATCTTCATCTATAGATGTGTAGAAGTCTACTATATCAAATGTTATAAAAACTGATTTTCTTGCTTGTTGAGTTTCTTGAACCATTGTATGGCTTCGTATGTGTTTTTCCAGAGGTTGAGTTCAGTGTTCTCTCTTATGTTTTTTTATGGCTTTTTCTAAGATTTTTTTGCTGATTTTTCCTAATTCAGATTTGGATGGATTTATCAATCTGCATGTTGGGTTATTCAGGAAGTTGGGTTTGTGGTCTTTAAGTGTTATGAAAGCTTCTCTTGCTGCTGTTGTCTCCACTCTATCGCTTAAGTCCATTTGGTGCACAAGCTCCTTTTCTTTTTTTTCTAATGTACTCGTATGTGGTTATATCAGTTTTTTTGTAATTTTTTGGGATGTTTTTGTCGAGATGTTGTGAGTACTCTTTAGTTTCCATTTTGTAGAAGTTGCTGGTTTTGTCTGCTTTCACAAATATTTTTTTGTCATTTTGGATTTGTTTGATTTCGTTTTTTAACGATGTTTGGAATTCGTTGTTTGATTTTTTAAATTCTATATTGGCTATCATCCTTTTCATTTTATCCGCAAATGTCTTCATTTCTTCAATGCTGGTGGAGCTCGCCATGTTTTGAAGTCATATGTGTTTTATCTTCTTTCTTGGCATTAGGGTTCAAAAAGAAGAATGCTTTCCATCTCATATTTTTTATAAACCTTTCTGTCTGTTCTATCATTCTTTTCATATAGCATTGAGGTTTGGCGAAAGGTATGTTTTTAGTAGATTGTTTAAAATTGATTTTGGAAAACAAGTCGGACTGTACAGGGATGACGGCCTCGCTGCGCTGAACGACAACCATAGAAACATTGAAAATAAGAAAAAAGAACTGTGTAAAATCTTCCAAAACCAAAATCTAAAAATCACTATAGAAGCAAATAAAAAGATAGTGAACTACCTAGATATAACGTTAGACCTCAACCAGCACATATATAAACCATACAAAAAACCAAATGATACACCTGTCTATGTAAATATCAAAAGTGACCATCCACCTTCCATATTCAAAACAATACCCAGAGGCATAAATAAGAGATTATCTAACTGTCATGCAATGAAACAGCATTCAACAACGCGGCAGCTGAATATCAAGAAGCGTTACACAAAAGTGGCTACAACTACAAACTACAATATGACCCAGATAATGACATGAGCAGACACAAGAAGAACAGGAAAAGAAAGATCATATGGTACAACCCCCCATATGACGGAAGAGTAAAAACAAATATAGGGAAAGAATTCTTCAGAATCCTAACATCATCATTCCAAAAGAGCACAAATTATCCAAGATATTCAACAAAAACAGCATCAAATTATCATACTCATGTATGCCCAACCTTAAAAAACATCATTGACTCAACCAACAAAATAAAAGCAGTACAGAGAAAAACGAGGGTGATGAAAGGAAATCCTGCAATTGTGTCAAGAAAGAACAGTGCCCTCTGAACAACAAATGCCTCTACAACAGCATTGTGTACCAAGCCACTGTAACATCAGAGAACGCAGAAGAAACATATATAGGTATCACTGAAAACCAATTTAAAAACTAGATATGCAAACCACAAACAGTCATTTAACAAAGAAAGATACAAAAACCAAACAGAATTGAGTAAATACATCTGGAAGCTCAAAGAGAAAAAGATAGACTACAATATATCCTGGAAAATCATTGAAAGAGCAGCACCATACAACAACATTTCAAAAAGATGTAACCTATGCTCAACAGAAAAGTACATAATACTATGCAAACCACAACTGGCAACTTTAAATACTAGAATAGAAATGGTTAACAACTGCAGGCACAAGTGGAAATTCCTATCAGTGAACAAGAACCAGAAACGCACGAAAAACACAGACAGCACGTGATGACAGACAACACAAGCAGTTATAAAACACCGGCAGCACAGACCCACCACATCCTGACGATTGCAACCGCATGCGGTTCCATGAAACAACGTGTAGATAGTTTTTAAACCTTACCTTTTAACAAATGTTGCTCAGAGTCCGGTTGAGCACTTTTTTAAACATCTCTGCTGGTATTTACTACCATTGTATATACATATATATATATATATATATATATATATATATATATATATATATATATATATATATATATCAATGATGTTAAAAAGTTTTAACCTTGAGTTTTAACCTTCCTTTTTAACATCATTGACAAATGTTGCTCCCCAAGGGGTCGAGCACTTTTAAAATCATTTTAGGCTCTTTGGTTATATTCATCTTATATATAATATATATATATATATATGTATATATATATATATAATATATATATATATATATATTATATATAATATATAATATTCAATTATAAACAAAGCTTGCTCTTATGTCTTAGATTGAAGAAATAGGGGGAATAGCATTCATATCTGCAGTGGCAGTTAATACTGCCTAACTAACAGTATGTGCTCAAGTGGGTGGATGGGGAAAAATAAAATAAATGCTTCTCAAAATGTGCCTTCAGCAAGCTTATGATCTCCAATATCCCCCTATTTCTTCAATCTAAGACATAAGAGCAAGCTTTGTTTATAATTGAATATTTCTTTTTTCTTTCCTTTTTTTTTTAATTTTTCATGCAAATACATAACATTCACATACATATGCATAGACTAGAAAGAAAAAACAGCCACCATACATACATACACAAACATATACAGATCACCAGATGAGAGTTTAAGGTAGTACAACATGAGTCCAATTACATAATATAAGGCGGGTGTAGATACAACAATAAACATATTCAAACCTTTTATGAATTTTCACACACACACACACACACACACACACACACACACACACACACACACACACACACACACACACACACACACACACACACACGCGCGCGCGCGCGCGCGCGCGAATCTGTACGCATCTGTACAAACATTTGGGACTGTTAAGTCAAAAAGGGAAAGTGAACCACAAAGAATTCAAAAGAAAAAGAAAAAGGTTAACCTATAATGTAGTAGCATTGTATGATACATTACGATAGAAGCAAAACTAGCCATAATTATTACATACAATACACGAACATTTAGACATGGGAAAATAATGGTTTATATGTCAGCCATTTTTCAAAAAAAGTTGTATAGCATAAGCTTAAATATGCATTATGTTGCTCGATTTTATATCTATAGTTCAATTTTTTCAAAAAAGATGTTGTTTGTGGAGGGTTTCCTTCTAATTTGCATGTGTATACGTAATGTTTTGCTAGTAATATAATGAAATATAAAATATCATCAATATTGATTGTCACATCGAAGCCCAATAATATTAAGGATGCCGTTAATTTCATATTCTCTGCGTTGACACATTTTTTCTTTAATTAAACCAACAAGAGAATTCCAAAACTGTTGAACATAAGCACATGTCCAAAGCATATGGTCAATACTATCTTTACATGAACCACGAAAACTACATTTATCATTATCAGCCACTCCCATTTCTTTTAAAATAACATTAGTACCTAGACACCAATGCAACATTTTCAGCTGAAACCATTTCAACTTTATGTCTTTAACTTTATGTACGTTCAAGAAGCATAATTTCCAGTTATGACGAACCGACATTTTCTGATCCCTTTTGTCACAACATTTTGCTCGTAAATTATTATCAATCATAACATCATAGTATAATCTAGACCCTTTATGAATGGTGAACAATTTCTTAAATGAGAGTGTTAAGTTAATACATTTATTGTTCTCAACAACAATATTAGATTTTCCTATGTAGCCAGTTATAGCTGACCTATAGCTAGCAAAAGTAAGAAAATTAATGTTTTGATTATACTTTTCCCTAAAACATCTCTGAGACAGAAAATGTCCATTTTCATCAAAAAACTGAGCAAGATGAAAAACGTCTTTGTTATCCAGTATTTTAGACACAATATATTTTTTCCTATTTGAATTCGGTTGTTGTAGCAAAATGGCTCAGCAAGAAATTCAGCAGAGTTTTTGGTGTACATTTGTAAAAAAAAAAGTTCTATAAGCATCAAAGACGTCCTTCCAAAAAAGGTTGTATGAAGCAAATTTTGAAACTAATTCTGGACCATATTTGTTCAAAATTGGAAACTTAGGGAAATTAGTAAGTCAAATATTTTCCATTTATGGGCCGATTTTTCAGCCCTGCGAATCCAGGATAATTTAAGAGATGTGACGAGTGTTCTTAAGTCAGGAAGGCCAATACCACCATTTTTAACACTTTTGTGAGCTATTTTCCGACCGATTTTGTCCGTTTTTTTTATTCCAGACAAATTGATAACATACTTGTTGACAAGTTTGAAAAAAGACATCAGGAGGATTTGGCAGAAGTAACCACAGATAAGTCAGTTTTGACAGAATTATGGATTTTAAAATTGCAACTCTGCCAAGAGGCGTTATCTGGCGTTTTACCCATATCTTAAATAAGTACTTAACATCGGCTAGTCTTTCTGAATAATTAATATTTAAACAATCTTTCAAATCATTTGTAAACCATACACCAAGTATTCGAAATTTGGATGGATTCCAATCGAGGTCTAAATGCTCTAAATATCGGATTTTGCAGTTTTTTTTCTACTTCCCAGCCATATTACACTTGACTTACCCAAATTCATACGAAGACCTGAGACCAAGCCAAATCTATATAGAACACCAATACATGTTTTAAAAGACTTACGATCTCCTGCAAGCAGGAACTCTGTATCATCGGCGTACTGTGACAATTTATGTTCTACATCATTAATTGTAATTCCTTGGATATCAAGATTTTCCCTGACCATTATTGCAAGTATTTCTACACAAAACACAAACAAATAGGGAGAAATTGGGTCCCCTTGTCTACAACCTCTTTTTACGTTAAACCAGTTTGAGACCTGACCGTTTACGATGACACACGACTTAATGTTTTTATAAAAAGTCCTTATCCATTTGCATATATCATTTTTAAAACCAAAAACATCTAGTACTTTAAACATAAATTTCCAATTTACCGAATCAAAAGCTTTCTCGAAATCTATATTTAATAACAACCCAGGTAAGTTATATTCATCCAAATAAGCAATAGTATCATAAATCAGTCGTAAATTATCACCAGTATATCTGTTTTTAATAAACCCTGTTTGGTCTTCGTTAACAATGTTTGGTAGTACTGATTTAATCCGATTTGCTATGCATGACGATCCAATTTATATATACGACATTTAAAAGTGAAATTGGTCTCCAGTTTTTTAAATACTGTCTTGGTTTATCACCTTTGGGAATAGATGTAATGATTCCTTCTTTTTGTACGCTGGTCAGTTCCTCTTTTCTGAAACTTGCGTTTAAAGCTCTGACAACGAATATGCCAATTTTAGTCCAGAAAACCTTAAAAAATTCTGTGGTGAAACCGTCAGAGCCAGGGCTTTTATTATTACTCATATTCTTCAGGCCATACGTTGCTTCTTCAAAAGTAATCTCTCCCTCTAAATCGTGTGTGTGTGTGTGTGTGTGTGTGTTTTGTGTGTGTGTGTGTGTGTGTGTGTGTGTGTGTGTGTGTGTGAAGGAACCCCCCTCCCCCCCCCCCCCCCCCCCATCCAAGCCATTTTTACTACAAATATCTTTATTTGATTGTATTATTTTTACTGTTTATACAATCATACTTTTTGTGATATAATTTCCTGGCATTGAAATTTGTGCCCTTTTATTCCATACTTGGTTTAATAGAGAATGATATGGGTTTTTTTAATACTTAAATGTTCATACAAGTCTGTTTTTCAATTTTCACACCCCTATGAATTATCTCCCTTCGGTCTCTCTCTCTCTCTCTCTTTCTCTCTCACCCAACTTAAACATCTTACTTAGCAGTAAATCTTTTATTCCTGATTTGTATTTAACTCTGCAGGTTACTTTTACAGTTTACGTAATTATACATTTTGCAATATTATTGATCTTTTGAATGGTGCTATTGTTTTTGTTTTCTTTCTTTTTCTTTTTATACTTCACTTTGAGCTTATCTTGGAGCATTCTGTTTTACAGTTGGAGTGTTTATTTAAGTGTTGTTATAATATTGCATATGTGATGGTGGTTTGTGGTGGTGATGTGTGCATCTGTGTGTGTGTGTGTGTGTGTGTGTGTGTGTGTGTGTGTGTGTGTGTGTGTGTGTGTGTGTGGTTATGACACTGTTTTGGCGGGGTGTGTGTGTGTGATTCTGTATTGGTGTGGTGTGTGTGTGTAACTGGGGGGTGGGGGGTGGGGGAGAGGGTGGTAGGATGTGTGTGTGCATGTGTTAATATTTATATATAGAGAGTGACACAAGATGGATAAATGAATTGACAAGGAATGACTGAGCACAGTGCAAAGAGTGGAATATTTTTAATAATATACTAGTTTATAAGTTGTTGCAATATGTGAATTTTAATAATGGCACCACAAACAAATTTCCTTGTATTCTATGAGGACAAATAAAATATCGTGTGTCGTGTATCGTGTTTGCTTCTGTTTCTTCTAGACAAGGGATGCTATTCACTAAGTTATTTTTTTCGCAATCCTGGACATTGTCTTCTGTATAGAGTGACTGGTAAAACTTCCGCACCTCTTGAAGGATATCCTTTTGATTTGTTAAAATGTTACCTTGTTCATCGATGATCTTAGCCATATTCTTACTGACAAAATGCCGCTTTTCTAAATTGCAAAAATAACTACTGACTTTCTCCCCTTCCGCTATCCATCTAGCTCGGGATCTTAATAATACTCCTTCTATTTGTTTTTCTCTAATTTCTTTCAGCTGTGCTTTTTTCATATTTATTTCTAACGTCATCCTCATTATTTTTCTCAAGTTTTTCTAATCTA
>JAFLJL010004723.1:0-10000 GCA_018398815.1 Conus ventricosus
TACAACCTCAACCCTCACTGCCCATGCACCCCCTTCCTCCCCCCCCCCCCCCCCTACACTTCCTACACACCAGCCTCCTACCCACCCATCCCCTCACACTCCACCCCCCCCTCCCCCATCCCCCCATCACCCTCTCCCCCCCCCCCCCCCCCCCCCCCCCCCAACATATCTCTGCCCATTACCAGGCCCGCTGAGGAGGGAGTTACAGCTTCAAAACATGACATGGTGTCCGGGGCCAGACTAGAACAGTAACCGGTTTGACATCAGGACAGAGTTGTTCAAAGTTCATTAACGCGTTCCCTGGGCCTCTGCGAGAGGGGGGGGGGGGGGGAGAGGGGTGGTGTGGTGGGGGGGGGGGGGAGGAGGGAGATGGGACACATGGAACTGAAAGAAGCATCCGCCTCTTGGAAAGAAAGCTGTTCCCAGTTGGCTTTCCTGGTAGATTTTTTTTTCTCTCAGATCCATGTGTCTTTTTTTTTTAGGGCATCACATTCCTTTTGTCTTTCAAACCTTGTGTTTGTCTTAACTTTGTCCGGTGTTCGAGCACCGAGGAAACTGATCATCTGCAAATGTTTGGGGTTTTTTTCTGTCTCGTCTTCTCTCTCGTTTAGAACATGTGTTTGGTGTTTCTGACACAGCCCTTCACTGGTTTGAATCATACCTGTCCAACCGCACTCAAACTGTATCTATTCAAGACTGCAAATCTAACCCAGCGTTAAGTGCCACAGGGTTCTGTCCTTGGCCCAGTTTTGTTTGTTTTGTATACAACACCCTTGTCTGATATCATCTCATCTCACTCTGTTCTGTCTCACTCTTTTGCAGATGATACTCAGTTACAAAAGTCTGCAGAACCCAGCCATGTCAACGAGCTGGTTCATGTCAATGCAAGCATGTATTCAGGATGTTAAATCATGAATGACATTTAACAAACTCAAGTTAAACGATGAGAAAACTGAAGCTTTAGTCATTTCTTCACCAAGAACGTCACTGTCTACTCCATTACCGGACTCGCTTGTTGTCGGTGATGCCACTGTTCCATTTTCAAAATCAGCAAAGAATCTTGGCGTTGTTCTTGACTCACATCTGACAATGAATGCTCAGGTCATGAACGTAATTCGTACAGTTAACTTTGAGCTCCGTCGTATCAGCTCAATTCGCCATTTCCTCTCAACTGAGGCAACAAAAACTCTCGTTTCAGCATTTGTGCTCTCCCGTCTGGATTATTGCAATGGTCTCCTTGTAAATTGCCCACAAGATCTTATACAACGAATTCAGAGATTACAAAATACTGCAGCACGCCTGGTCTTGAGGGTTCCCCGTAGAGACCACATCACCCCGCATCTCTACACTCTGCACTGGCTCCCCTTAGCAGCACGCATTAGATACAAAATTGCATGCATGTGTTTTCGCGCCGTCAATGGATCTGGCCCTGTCTATCTTTCTCACCTGGTTAGCATATACACACCGGCAAGAACACTCCGCTCATCATCTGACACTCTCACACTCTGCAAGCCACGCGTTTCAACAAAAACCTATGGTGAACGTTCCTTCTTTTTTGCAGCCCCTTCCGTTTGGAACTCTCTCCCACTTTCGATCCGCTCTGCCAAAACTGACTCTGCTTTCCGCTCTGCTCTCAAAACCCATCTGTTCAAGGAATTTTTTCTATAGAAAACATTTTTGTCCTGTTATTGGGTGTGTCATGGCGTTACGTGTTGTAAGTGTTACACTTGAAAACTGACAGTGTGTGTGTGCGCGTGCGCGCGTGTGTGTGTGTGTGTGTGTGTGGTGTCAATGTTGGTTGGCTAGCCCCCCCCCCCCCCTTTTTCCTTGCTGTGTTTCATTGTCATAATTGATGAGGTGACTGGGTTTATGGTTTTGTATAGTGATGTTTGTTTTTGACATGTTTATAGTTAAACATTGTAAAGCGCTGTGAGCTCTAGTGAGAAAGGGCGCTCTATAAATGTACGTTATTATTATTATTTATTATTATTATTATATTATTATTATTATTATTATTATTATTCTGTGCTTTGTCAGTGGCATCACTTCCACTCCGTTCATTCCAGCTTTGCCGCCCACAGCCACACCGCAGCTCTGACAATCCTCAGGGAGCAGTTAGCATGAGGTCGTCCTGGGGCAACCCACAGGGGCACTGGCAACATTTTAATTGTTCATTGAATTGTTGCCATGCTGCTTGTGGTATTGATTATAATGATAATGATTAGAGAGACAGACAGGCAAGCAGGCAGACAGACAGACAGACAGACAGACAGAGGCTGACAGAAACGGAAAAAGAAGGAGTAGGGGAAAGGTAAGGAGAGAGAGAGAGAGAGAGAGAGAGAGAGAGAGAGAGAGAGAGAAGAGAGAGAGAGAGAGAGAAAGAGAGAGAGAGAGAGAGAGAGAGAGAGAAAGAGAAGAGAGAGAGAAAAGAGAGAGAGAGAGAGAGAGAAAGAAAGAGAGAGAGAGAGAGAGAAACAGATTGAAAGAGAGAGACAGACAGACAGACAGACAGACAGACAGACAGACAGACAGAAACAGAGAGATAGAGACAGAAAGACAGACAATGAGGCAGAGAGGACAGACATCTATGAAATGAAAGTCGACTCTACACACGTGTAGTCCCATCTAGGAGAGGAGAGCGATTCTATACAGTTAGTAATGAAAGGTTTTCTTTACCAGACGAAATTAAGTTATTCCCATATGATATACGCTATGCCAGAAGGGTTAGACGAAATTAAGTTATTCCCATATACGCTATGCCAGAAGGGTTAGATGTCTACATGTAATCACACACACCTTTATCACAATTTCCTGCTCAGTGTCACTCCTGGCTAAACCTTTGACAAGTTTTTGTCATCGTGACTGGAGCATGTTTTTTTTTTTTTTTTTTAAATATGTTTTATTCCTCCTCTCTCATCCCTCCACTCTACAGTTCCTTCACTTTCTTCCTTTCCTCACGCACTCATCTTTCGACATGGATTTAACAAACAATTTGACATAAGCATGTCCAGTACATGTACGAATGTAAGGCTGCATAGTTATAAACAATAAATGAATTATGAATAGTAAATATACAATTGTTACAATCTGGCAATTTTTCTTTGTGTTTTACTCAGTTTGAATGAGTGGGAAAAAAAAAAAAAAGGAGAAAAAAAGTAGTAGTTACAAGGAGGTTTGTTTTTCATTTTCAGTTACAAACAAACTGACAAACACAGAACATTATAGTGACAAAACAGTAATACTAGGTACTATGAATTTGAGAAAATAACATGCACCCACACAATGTACATACACACACACACACACACACACACAACACACACACACACACACACACACACACACATACACATACGTATGTACACATATGCACACACATGTATATATGACTATACATACACACACCTGCATACACATACACACATATATACACATACATATACATACACATAATGCAAATACACATGCCAATACATATACAAATGCCACGACTACAACACAGAGGCGAAAGGACACACACGCACACACACACACACACACACACACACACACACACACACACACACACACACACACACACACACACACACACACAGGTAAAGGATACAGGAGAGAGTTGTTAGTTGATTATCATAGATGATACAGCATATATATAAATACATGATACTCTTATCGCTAGTATCGGTTTGAAGTTGATCTATACATAGTATAGTTTTTGTGTAGTAAGTTACGTGGAGTGAAACAAGTTAGAGTATGATGAGACCTCTTCGGAATGCTCAAGGTAGGTTTCTACAACTTCCTCTTTTCTTTCTTGTCTTCTTTCACGGCATGCCACACACAGCTTGTATAATATTGATAGGAATCGACTAAGTACTGTAACATAGTATAAATATTGAAAACTGATTGCATGATTGATAATAACCATAACAGAGAAATACAAAAAAATTTGAAAAAGAGTAATAAAATAAAATTCTTTGACAGCAGCCATAGGGCTCTATTCAGTTTGTTAATAAAAAGAAACCGTATTTCAAAGATCAAAAAAAAGTGTGGAATAAGGCAGCCAACTTCTTCAAATTCTCTATATGTGTTGTTCAAAAACGATACATATTTTTCTGATTCCAATCTGTTTCTAAGAAATGTTATGAACAACTGGACATTTGGGTGTATATTTTGCAATTTTGTCTTGTATATATAAAATTTAGCCAGAAGCAGAATAAAATCTAGAGCTTATCTGTTGTAATATTTTGTTTTACTCCGAACAAAACTAATTCTTTATCAATTTGAAGGTAATCGCAATGTGGACATTTTTCCTTAAGCAAATGTTCAAAACCGATCCAAAATCTGTTGACAATAGCACAATCATACAACATGTGTGAAATGCATTGCTCATCCATATTACAAAAGTTGCAAATAGGGGAATCAATAATTTTTAATCCTGAACAAATATCTCTGAGTGGGAGTAGTCTATGTAATAGTCTGGTTTGAAACCATCTGAGCTGTACATCTTTGGTAGTTTTATAATAATGTGAAAAAATATGCTTCCAGGTCAGAGTTTCAAACAAGTTGTTCCATTTTTTGACTGCTGTTGGAATAGCATCATTTCCATTTAAAATGGTCTGCACATGTTTATTACCCTTATAAATAAAGGACCATGTCATCGAGTCTAAAGTTTTGTATCTGTTGGTTAGAACTACATTTAACTTTTGACAATATGTTCGGACTGCGTCGACAATACCTTCGTACAATATAAAATTGGTTCTAATACCTGGGTACTTAAGCAGAAACTGGTTATATGTCATAAACTGACCATTATCATTAATTATATTTTTTACATAGAAAATGTCATAGTCACACCATTCTCGCACCCAAACTACCCTTCGTCCCCGTATAATATTAATGTTGTAATGAATACATTCAGACATGAATTCATGCACAGAAGATACACAACATTTTGTACATAGTTTTTTGTAATGTTTTATAACATCCTTCCAGAATGGGTTTCCAACATTTTCAATAATAATATTAGCATATTCGGCTCCAAAATGTTTTAAATGTCCTAACCTAGGAAACATATTAAGGGTAAAATCCTTCCACTCAGAATCAGAGTTCAGTCTCCTTAACCAAGATATCTTCATAGAAGACAAAAAGTTTCCAACATTCAGCATCTTCAATCCACCTTCAAAGTACTGTTTTTCAACCACAGACCTTTTGATTTTGCCTTGTTTGCCATTCCACAAAAACATGTACAGTTCTTTTTCTAAAGATTTCAAAAAATAGTCTGGTGGGTCAGGCAAATTAATTAATAAATAGATAATTTTTGAAAACACTAAGGTTTTAATAACAGTTATTTTTCCATACGGAGTAATCTGTCTTTTTTTCCAAGACGCTAAGACGCGTCTGATTGAAAAAAGTTTGTCCTCGTAGTTTAGTTGTACAATAGTGTCAGTGTTGGTGGAAAATGTAATGCCTAAAACCTTAAAAGTGCCTGGGTCCCAAACAAAATTCTTATCACGCATATATTGCATGCCAGAATTTTTTCTGCTACCTATCCAAACAATTTGGGGTTTTGTCATAATTTATTTTTAGACCAGAAATATGTGCAAATCTTGTAAGGGTATGTATTGCTTCAATAAATGACTTTTCTGATCCATCAAGGCACAATGTTGTGTCATCAGCAAATTGGGATAGTAAGTTTACTTTATTTTTAATTTTAATTCCTTTAATGTTCACATTACGGCGGATCATGAGAGACAATATTTCCGCACAGATTAAATACAAATAAGGTGAGGCAGGATCCCCCTGTCTGACTCCTCTTTCTATTGAAAACCAAGGAGTGTATTGGCCATTGACCGAGATACAGGTAGAAATTTGGTTATAAAAAGTCATTATCCATTTAATAATGTCTGGGCCAAATTTTAAAAAAATGTAAGCATTTTAGTAGAAAGGACCAAGACACACTGTCAAACGCCTTTTCAAAATCTACTAATAATAACATGCCTGGAATATTTTTATTTTCAGTGTACAACAATGTATCGTAGAGTAACCTGATATTTTCGCCAATGAAACGGCCCTTTAGAAAACCTTTTGGCTTTCATGAATAACACTTGGTAAAACTCTCTTGAGACGGTTAGCAATACAAGCTGAAGCGATTTTGTATGTAGTATTCAAAAGGGAAATAGGGCGCCAGTTTTTAATAAATCGTTTAGGTTTCCCTTCTTTAGGGATACATATTATAGTTCCTTGCCGCTGGTTATTGACATTTGACCTTTGTCAAAACTCTCGTTGATAGAACGCACAAGGAAAGAGCCAATATCAATAAAGAAAAACTTAAAAAATTCACAGTAAAGCCATCAGGTCCTGGACTTTTAAAATTTTTCATATTTTTCAAAGCACAAGCAGCTTCCTGAAATGTTATCAAGCCTTCGATAGATTCACTCTCCTCATTAGATAGAACTGGTGCATCAGGGAGTTCATCAGTAATGTTAACATCGTTTACCTCTCTAAAGCAATATAAATTTTCATAGAAGCATTTTGTTTCATTAAGAACATTTTTTTGATCTGAAATTATTGTTCCATTTTCTTTTTCGAGAAAGGGTATAGACTTGTCTAGGTAGTTACGGTTTTCAAGATTACAGAAATATTTACTAACCTTTTCACACCTGATGGATCCAGCGAACCCTCGAACGCATTGCCATACCTTGAATCCTGTGATCCCTAATTTCCTGTAACTGTGTTTTTTAAGTTTTTCTAAAACTGGAATATCTTCCTCATGCAAATCACGTTCAAGATTACTTATTCTTTTTCAAGGCTGAGTTCTTGCTGGGTTTCCTTTCTTTTTTTGTAAGTGCTATAAGATATTGTTTTCCCCCTAATTTCTAATAACAGGGTTTCAAAAAAAAGTTGATCATTGATCTCAAAGGAGATATTTTCGTTAGGAATATTTTCAATGTTGTCTAAATTGTAAGGTAATAGTGCATACTGTTTTTTCACCTCATTGATGATTCTTTTTATTTCTGAAATATATTTTTTATCTTTAAGCAAACTATTATTAAATTTCCAGAAAGGCCTATCACGTTTAAGCTGCTCTTTTTTTAAAAGTATAGTGACTAAAGAATGATCTGATCTGTATCCCGGGTTAGTAAAAATGTTATTTGTTTCGACCAATAATTCTTCAGTAATTAGAAAATAATCAAGTCTTCCTTGTTAAATGAATTAAATTTACGCCAAGTATATGATCTTTTTTCAGGATACATTTCCCTAAAAACATCAAAAAGATTGAATTTTACCATCATGTTAATAATTCTTTTTCTGGTCCTAGGACGATTATTCACACTTGCATAATTTCTGACATCTATTTTCATGTCCAGGGCACAATTCCAGTCACCAGTGATAATCACATGTTCATTGGCAATGCGCTCAATTTGTTCGCACACACCATCAAAAAATTCAGGTGTATCGTTATTACTTGGCCCATATAGGTTGACTAAGGTAAGTTTTTTATTTAGAATTTCCAGCTTCATTACAATATAACAACCATGAGGATCTCTAATGACATCTAACAATTTATATTCAAAATTATTGCTAAAAAGAATGGCAACCCCGTTTTATTTGTCTCAGAACCACAGAGCCAAACATTATAACCCCAACTTGCTCTTATGAAGTTTTCTGATTCTGTTTTCAAATGAGTCTCTTGAAGACAATATATGTTGGCTTCTCTTTTCCTAAGGAAATCAAATACATCCTTCCTCTTATTGGAGTTGTTTAAGCCGTTACAGTTAAATGAGCATATTTTAAAGGAGTTATCACCCGCCATTTGGTAAGTTTGGAAGAGAAGAAGGAGTGGTATAAACAGAGTACAAAACATATCTTATTCCCACAACATATAGTAAAATCAAATGAATTAAGCACATTTTCTGTTTCTGTCTCCACATACTATAAAAAAAAAGAACAACAGTACCTCACTCAATCCAGAAATCCACCGAAATAAAGATAACCCTGTCTTCTGGAAAACTAGTATCATAAGGACAATTTGAAAAATCCAACCTGACCTAATTTCAATGTTCACACTCTCATCCACATGCACACAATGTAAGTTTGCTGTATCAGCACACACAAACGACAACAAAACAAGACAGGCACACAACATGTAGAATTTACAACTAAAAAAAGGTTCATCTGTAGGCCCATTGCCCCACTCCACATCAACTGGCTTTAACAAGCATATTCTGCTATACACAGTGCAAAAAGAATACATAAAGAAAAAGTATACAGGCCCTTTCCACAGTCGCCAAATCCGTTAGCGGCCATCATGAACATCTATCACGTGACAAAAACAAAAACCCCACGTGCTTCCGACAGTAAGACCAAAAAGACAAGCAGATCCTCACAGCCGGGTAGTTATTTGATTGTCAAAGAAACAACGATAGCCATTATGTAGCCAGGATAACAAATTCAAAAAACGAAAGATCCACTGGTTCCTCATCCCGCTTATCACACGGCTGTTGAATTGCCTTGACCCAAAACATTGACCAATGAAATAGCTGAAAAGGGTAAACATTGTAAAATTTTGGAATAAGGGGAAAATCTCAAAATCCCTCTACAGAGGAAGGTTATTATAACGAAACTTTTACGCACATACACGAAGGAAAAAAACAAAAAACTTACTGACCTTCTGTAACAGGCAACACATCATCATATCCATCAACACAATTGTCTCAGGTCGGCTAGAGACTTCACACTCCCTATCTTCCCGCTAACTGTCTTCACAAAAATGTTCCCGTTCTTTGACCAGGCTTGTTGACAGAGAGTGTTTTCATTCTTTACTGAACACAACAATGTGTAGGCTCTAGGGGTTAAGTCCTCAACTAAAGTGATCCTCGTGCCCTTTAGAGTGCGTCGAGCGTATAACACGCTGTCCCGAATGCGCCGCGACACGAACCTGACAATGATGCCCCGTCCAGTAGGCCTATCCCTGGAGACGCTGGAATCGTCAGACCGACGTGCCTGCTTAGTGCCCACCCGATATACTGCCCAATATCGCCCTTTTTCACTGGGATTTTGAGTTTGTCGTTGAAAAGAGCAAGCACTTTCTCCTCGCACTGGTCGGGTGTTTCTCTGGTTCCGGACGTCTGCTCTTCCTTGATGCCATATATACGCAAGTTATTTCTGCGTACATATGCGGACAGGTCTTCGACACGACTGTCAGCAAGTTCCGCTCGATGCTTGGCTTCGGCGATTTGCGTTTTCAGCTGGTCCTCTCTCTTCCTCGCATCAGCCACCTCTTTCTTCAGTCTGTCGTTGTCCACCTGCACCGTAAAAAGGGTTGCCTTCAACTCGTCCACCATTTGTGTCAATTTTGAAATTTCTGCTCCATTGGCACACAACTTGATCATCAGCTGTTCATTGGTAATCTCGCTTAGGCCTAGTTGGTGTTTTGATGGAGACAAGTCAGGGAGAAAAAACAGTGGTAGTCTGCTGAAGCTGCTGTTGGGCGTTCGTCCCCTTTCTCCGCCATCGTATCTCTCGACTGATAAACAAACCGAGACAGTTTCTCCTTGAATGGTGCTGGGGTGCTGGTGGCTAGGGTCTTCTGCTTCTTTGGGTGCACTTTACTTCAGTATCTTCGATATTCCTTTGTCCCTGAAGTGTCAGACGAGCTGGAACTAGTGTTGGATCCTGTTTTGCGTTGTTTTCTTTTCGAGTTCCGCCATTACCGCCACCCATAACTTTCACAGTACGAGTTCCACATTTTCCTTTTCACGGGGCCGTTGATGCATGAAAAAAAGTAGTCCAAAACTCGTGTGGAGGTAGGCAACAGGAGCTCGGTCAACTTAGCTGCATTTTGAGGCTTGATCGGATGTTAATTAACATAAAAGAGTTAATTAATGTTGCAGCTCTCGAAAGCCTGACTCTCCTCGATCGTGACCAGAGCTCACCTCCACTCACTGGAGCATGTTTTGCCTGCATTCCTCATTCTGCAACATCAACACCCACACTTCAT
>JAFLJL010004723.1:12500-15970 GCA_018398815.1 Conus ventricosus
ACTGGACAGGTGGCTTTATTTGTTCAATATAGGTCAAGTCACCACAGGAGACACTGGACAGGTGGCTTTATTTGTTCAATATAGGTCAAGTCACCACAGGAGACACTGGACAGGTGGCTTTATTTGTTCAATATAGGTCAAGTCACCACAGGAGACACTGGACGGGTGGCTTTATTTGTTCAATATAGGTCAAGTCACCAGAGGAGACACTGGACAGGTGGCTTTATTTGGTCACTATAGGTCAAGCCACCAGAGGAGACACTGGACAGGTGGATTTATTTGTTCAATATAGGTCAAGCCACCAGAGAAGACACTGGACAGGTGGTTTTATTTGGTCAATATAGGTGTTGCTGCTCGTGATCACTGGAGATGATCATGATGATAAAGGTAAAAGGGAGAGGAGGAGATACAGAGAGAGAGAGAGGGGGGGGGGCAGACAGACAGACAGACAGCCAGCCAGACAGACAGACATATGGACAGACAAAGAGATAGATCGACAGATGGGCAGAGAGAGAGAGAGAGAGAGAGAAAAGAGAGAGAGATAGAGAGAGAGAGAGAGAGAGAACAAGAGGTAGAGAGAGGGAGAAAGAAGAGGGAAGACAGAGAGTCAGATAGACAGACAAATGAACGGACAAAAAAAAACATGGCAGAGGTAGGGGAAAAATAAGAGGAAGGAACAGAAAGAGAAGAAAGAGAGAACAGACAGAGAGGGACAGAGAGGGACAGACAGGCAGGAACAGAGAGAGAAGAAAGAGAGGCACAGAGAGGGACAGAAAGGCAGGAACAGAGGAGAAGAAGAGAGGAACAGAGAGGGACAGTGAGGCAGGAACAGAGAAGATCTAAAGAGAGAGACAGAGACAGAGAGAGACAAACTGTGGGGCGAAGGAGAGAGACACAGACAGAGAGACAGAGACCAAAAGACACAGACAGGCAGAGACGAACAGACACTTGACACTTTGACACTTTGATATTTTATTGTCATTACCAAAAATGTCTTTTGACAAAGGGGGGGGGGGGGGGGGGGTGGTAACAGGACAATAACCTTTCCTCCTTCTTTCATCATGAACAAATATTACACAGTTAAATCCAGTGTAAATCAAATCAAAAGCTAATAGAACGTTAAAGATCAGATCGGTCGTGCATATCCTCGTGCATACTACTACCGCAGTAACATTAGAAAAAAAAAAACCAAACAAACAAACAAACAAACCAAATTTGTAAGATTATAGACTAACTCGACCATCCACTCAACAAAAAAACAATAATGTTACATCTTTTTTTTTCTCTCTCTTCATCTCATAAACGGAATTCTTCATTCATATATCTCTTAACACACATTATTACGATTGTGACTGTCCTTCGTCGAGACAAAGAGACAGAGACAGAGAGAGAGAGAGATAGAACGAAACACAGAAAAACGAGACAGAGAGAAAGATGATTTACCCCTCAGTCCATTCAGCAAAGGCTGTGTTCAATTATTCACCAGCACGTGAAACAGGTCCCATACCGTAGCCACGTTCGCCACAGCACTTAAGGGCCCTTGCGTCTGGGGTCCCCTGTACACAACGGTGAAATGTGAAGATGAGATGGAACTGTGTTGGCTTCTCTCTCTCTCTCTCTCTCTCACTCTCTCTCTCTCTCCTCTCTCTCTCTCTCTCTCTCTCTCTCTCTCTCTCTCTCTCCCTCTGTGTGTGTGTGTGTGTGTGTGTGTGTGTGTGTGTGTGTGTGTGTGTGTGTGTGCGTGTGTGTGTGTGTGGTTATTTATGTGTGTGCGCACACATGCTTGAGCGTGCCTGCGTGCACGTGTGTGTGTGTGTGTGTGTGCGTGTGTGTGTGTGTGTGTGTGTGTGTGTGTGTGTGTGTGTGTGTGTGTGTGTGTGTCTATCTGTCTGTCTGTCTGTCTGTCTGTCTATCCTTTTGTTTCTCTAACTTCCGTCCCATTTTCTCTCCCATTTCCGTCTCTGTTTCACTCTGTCTCTCTGTCTCTCTGGGCTGTCTCTCTGTCTGTCTGTCTGTCTGTCTGTCTGTCTGTCTCTCTCTCTCTCTCTCTCTCTCTCTTCTCCTCTCTCTCTCTCTCTCTCTCTCTGTGTGTGTATGTGTGTGTGTGGGATGTGTAATGTGTAAGTGTGTGATTTATGTGTGTGGTGGTTGTGTGAGAGAGAAGAGAGGGTAAGAGAGAGAGAGAGAGAGAGAGAGAGAGAGAGAGAGAGAGAGAGAGGAGGGGGGGAGAGTGTAGTAATATGTGTGTATCTGTCTGTCTGTCTGTCTGTCTGTCTGTCTGTCTGCCCTTTTTTTCTCTAACTTCCATCCCATTTTCTCTCCCATTTCCGTCTCTGTCTCACTCTGTATTTGTCTCTCTCGCTCTCGCTGTCTCTATCTCTCTCTCCTCTCTTTCTCTCTCTTTCTCTCTGTCCTCCCTCTCTCTCCCTCTCTCTCCCTCTCTCTCTCTCTCTCTCTCTCTCCTCTCTCTCTCTCCCCTCTCTCTCTCCCATTTTTATTCGGTAGAAAGAAAAAATAACCACAGAAATACTTAACAGTTCATTACTTTCATAACATCTTTCCTATCTCTTGTGGTGTGTGTGTGTGTGTGTGTGTGTGTGTGTGTGTGTGTGTGTGTGTGTGTGTGTGTGTGTGTGTGTGTGTGTGTGGTGTGTGAACAAGAACAAGAACAAGAACAAGAACATATTTTATTGCCATATAAAAAACCAGAGGTTTTGTGGGGCACAGATGATCAAGTTCAGACATTCAATCTAAACTAAACTAATCCTAGCGTTGTCACATCTTGCAACATAACATCATTAGTAGCAGAAAGAAAAGCACAGTGTGTATCAGAGTCTGATTAAATTTTCTGTCTCCGAAGAGAAAAACACAACAGGATATACTGGGCAAGTACAGGTTGGAAGCAGTCCAATAACATAAGCTCCGAGGGTTTTGTCATGTTAGTCTGTGGTGGAAAATCAGTTTTATTATCCTCGTCATCAGGTCATAACGTGTTGTGTCAAATAATTTGCAGTCATCGAGAAAATGTAGTTCGTCCTCAATGACGTGGCATTGTCGTGCATAATCTGTTTTCTCTGTCAGTGTTGGTATATAACGGCCCCTCTCAATTTGGAGGTCATGGGCACTTATTCGTAATTAGTTAGTGCTCGTCTGCAATCTGTGTCAGTGTGTTGCTCCAAATAAGCCGCCTGTTGTTATTCGGTAGTAACTGTGGCATAAAATTTGAGCTTGGATGTGCTTTCATTCTTTTTGTTTCTTCCAAAACTCAATATAAAACGTTCTCCAGCTTCGCATTGATCAGAAACTTCAGGGCGAGTCACACTAAATGTACCCTGATTTTCCCAGACATGCTGTATCCTATCGTGACAAGGTTTGTCGTTATAAACTTCGTCCTTTGCTTTCTTCGGTGCCTGAGAGATCATTGACTGATAATCTGTTGTTGGTAAGAGTCTTGGTCTGGACTCTAATAT
>JAFLJL010004724.1:0-15118 GCA_018398815.1 Conus ventricosus
AATTTAAACTTAAAGGAATGTATCATTGGGAACATCTAGACAACCCAGAACAAACACCCAGCTTCCTCTCTGAGAATTGAACATTATAATAAATGGCCAGATACTGCGGGCTCGCCAATAAATTGTCAACCTCGGGGTATGTCAAAAGGACTAGGCACAGCCAAACAATCACCGTGCTTACAATCTCATCATTATCATGCATTCGTAATCAACACTGTAAAGTCTATAACTTACTACACATGATCAAGAAAGAAACATCAATGAATGGAGTCAAACAAAATAAAACATTCTCTCTTTTCCGTGAACTTCACAAACCACTTATCTAAATCATCATTAACTAACCCGGGTAATAAACAGATTTCTACTTTACCTGGCCAGGTGATCTTAACTATTCACGAATCACTGTCTTTTCTTTTCCTTTTTTTTTCTTTTCACTGTCACTTTCACAAGCACGACACAACTGCTGGCACTGGTCAGGTTGGACTGCTGGCACTGGCGTTGGCCTGGGGTTCTGCTTGACGAAGTGACGCTGCCAGGTATGAGGTCGAACCCCGGTTCAGATTGAACAGTGACTATTAGACATCGATCTGTTCTCCTTTCTTTCTTCCTGCATTAACGCATTGCACTCTCTCTCTCTCTCTCTCTTCTAGTCTGCTCTATCAAATGGACATTGTTGCTTTTCTTTTCTCTTTTTCTTTTCTTTCCTTTTCTCTTCATCAGTTAGCAACTCTCTCTCTCCACATCTCTCCTTAGTCCTTCCTCTGCAGACTCTCTATCTCGTGCTAATGCTACAGCTCGGTTCTATTCACTCCCCTCATCTTCCTGCTCTTCTCTCGTCAGAGCCTACACCGAGAACCTCTTCCTCCCTGTCTGTCTGTTCGTTCTCCTCTCTCCTCCTCCTTCCTCACTCACGCATTCCTATCTTATCATAAACCCATCTGTCAAAGGGCGAGTACCATTGGTCAGTATTTTCGCGCCTTCTACTTGAGGTTGCTTCCCTCTCATTTCATTGGTATGTAAATCATGACGGTCACATCTACCTGCCTTGCTCTCTGTGGTGGTCAATGGTCATTTAATTGATTAGCTATATTTCACCCCCACTACACAGTACCTTCCCCCTCTCCTTTCCGGCGACGTCGACTTAATTGTGGACACTGGTCCTACAAAATTGGCTGGATGAGTCTGATCCAGGCGCCGAGACGTCTGACCAGACCTATCGAGGACGTCTGCCAAACGGCTTAGTCCGTTGCTGTCTCCTCGCTGTGCTTAAATTGGCTGGACCCGACACATGAGGCCGTCCTGCCTGGCGCCCAGAATATTTGAGTTTGGGCTTATGCCCAGTTGAGCTAGCTGGCGACGGCCACGACTTTGGTTGTTCTATTTTTGTCCGTGACAAGCGATTCCCAGCGCCACTTCACCCCCTCTTCGGTTGGGCTGAGGGAGGCCATCCCTGTACCAGTCACCTCGGCCAGTCGAGTCCCGGAGGAAGAGTGTAGGTACCGGGCTGCGAGGAGCTAGTGGGGGACCTGAAGGTGCATGCCTTCACGCATCACCTTCCTGGGTTTTCGATGAAAGGCTGCCCCCAACATCAGAAAACGTGTTGAGGTGGCGTAGGAAGGCATTGTTGCAGGCCATGGACTGGCTGATCATGTCGTCTGGTCGCTGGGAGGACTTGTTTCGGTTCCTATCCTCAACATGCAGCGTCTCCTGTCCACCCTGAAAGATGCACGCATCTTGGATGGGCAGAGGGAGGCTATGACAGCTTTTTTGTCAGTACATTGGGGAGCCGGTGCCGACTACCTTCCGGCTGTACCCGGTGGAGATCACCAGCCGTGTTGGTCCACTGGAGGGTGGTGCTGTTACTGGTGGCGCGGATGGACCACCAGGAGAGTGAGTACTGGAGGGATCATTATCCGTCGCCGGAGGCTGTGGAGCCTGCCCAGGCAGCCATGATACCTGAAACTCAGCTTCCGCGGGCATTTGACGCACACTTCCACCTGGATAGGACTGTCAAAGCAATGCAGCTCCCGCGGGACTCCAGTCTGAGGGCTGTGCTGGATGGGACCTTCGTGAGGATGGAGAAACGGGTCCAATTGGTGGGAACTTGTGCCTCCTTTTGCGATCCCGTCTCCTACCCCTCCTCTGAGGATCTTGTTCGGTACCCAAGGATATGGTGGTGGCGGTTGGGCTGCATCCCAAGCATTGTGTGACATTGGCTGGTCGGGATATGGAGAGAGTCCTCGTTAGGCTGCGGGAACTTGTCTCATCGCCACGGGTGGCCGCTGTGGTGAGATTGGACTCGACCACAGCTTGCCAATTGAGACCTGGTCCCGGCAAGCTGTGAATCTCCAGGGGATTCTGCCCTTGGTCTGACCCCACCATGTTGTTGTGCTACACTGCCGAGGGATGCCTGGGGATGATGGGGCAGAGGCCTACCTGCAAATGCTGAGCCTGGTCCGGATGGTCCTACCCCGTGAGCAGCGTATGTATGTTCACTGTTTCACGGGGATGAGAACGTCCATGACCGGTGGGTGGGGGCCTTCCCCAATGTCCACTTCGGGTTCACCCGGTTAGCCAGGTCCTTCAACCCGGAGCAGGAAAAGGCACTAGGTTGGATGGACCGGGACCGCATCCTTCTGGAGACGGACGCTCCATATTTCCGTCCCCAAAGAGCCATGTGGTCGGCACCTAACCAGCTCTTCCAGGTGGCCGAGTGTGTGGCACCAATGCTGTCGATGCCTGTGGAGGAACTTTTGGACCGGTCTGCCAACAATGCTCTGCGCTCTTCAGCTGTTAGGGCAAAGCGGATGCTAGCCGGACCTGGGCTCTTGCGAGGGAACTACACTCACTGAAGCTTTTTTTATAAAGTCGGGGGAGTGTAGTGACGCACGAGTGTAGTGCGCATATGCACTCGGTTCACCACCGGAACCGGAAGGTGTACCTCGCATGAGCAGTACTCACCCACCAGCAGACGACAGGGCGGGAAGGAGGCTGGCTGATTCGACTCATCGCCCCCGTCAAGAGAAGACACCTCAACGCGAGCTCCCGACGACTTGAAAGCCAGCCAGACAGCTACCTGACCATTGCGGACGCCCGTCCTCTACTTCAAGCTAAGGGAGCGATGTGTGGCGTCCGGAGACAACACCGACGAAGACGAACACCGAAGAAGACAACTACCATACCTGCGGAACCAGACGTGGCCTTCGCCTTCCCTGGTTGCGCCATCAGCTGTTCGACCCTCTGAGGAAAGCTGCAAGCTCGGCTTGGACAGAGCGCGTCACGACTGACCACCACTCGCCATTCCAGTACTGCGGTGGAGTTGAAACTGGGTGGTGTGGTATGCGTTTGTGTGCATAAGTAGAAACCCAATACTAGGAATAGCTAACGCACTAGTTGGATATGTCAAAACTAAGCCACCCTTCTAAAGTGTAGGGTAAACACTTAGGTCAAAAAACAACTGCACCCTACTCATAAGAAAACAACGCGGGCCCTACTCACAATCACAAGGTCGTAATTTTCCCGTTTGTATATCTGACAAGAAACATAATGTTAACAATTAGCATTTGTACAGTGAAAATCCAAAAAATACTGCGGGTATCGAAGGCAAGAGTTCCCCATTTACCTTCACTGTCGTTTGCTACACTGGGACTGGGAGCAAACTCGCGTTCCCCTCCGAGTCGACGATTCTGACGACCAGTCAACCCCTTCTGCTGCTGCACCCAGGGCCCGATAGAAGTGGTTCGTCTTGATACGGCTCCATATTCGACGGTATGATGGGGTAGGAGAGTTGAATTTTTGAAATATAACACGTAGAACGCGAACACCCTGTACATGACGTCACAAAAAAGAGCGATAACTTTGGGGCCGACGAAACCTCGCGCGAGGCGAGATACCACGGCAATGACAACGAAGGCGAAAATTCTGCCACTTGAAAAATGTTTTACGGATTAAAGTGGACATGCTTACTTCACCTCCACGAACGGACTTGAAAATTGTATTAACATAATAAAGTTTCTGTTTGTTTCAAATAAACGCCCTGCAAAAATGTTTCAACGCGTTCAATGCGAGTTCCCCTAAAAACCGGGTTTACAGGACCTTTAAGGTTTCGTTCTACTCTTACTTTCACACTACATTCAGTTTTCGAGAGATACAGACACCCCCTCGGGGTTGGTCAGAAAATGAGAGCACTACCTCTCAGAGACGCTCCAGCGTGTGGATTGTGATGAGACCAACTTGTAAGGGGACTGAGAGTGTGTGTCAAATGGTTTTACCCACTATGAATATGCATGCTTTGACTCACATCCTAAACATCCGGGAAACGACCGTTGTGCAGAATAAACGGGCGGCACTTCTGCCGGGAGCTCTCCCACTGTAAGACGGTGTCCTTGTGTACGCTCGCTTGAGGGATATTTCTCCCTTTGTCTATCCTACATACGAGGTGTGGTGTAGGGTTCGTCCTGAAAAAAACATGGTGTCAGAAGTGAAGCATTGATTTTCCTGTGAAGTTAAGTTAAGTGTTTACATGTCTTTTAATCCGCCGAAAAGCTTCAACTTTGGGGAGCCATTCCTGATGGCCGGCGTGAGGGGACTATTTCCGCCGTTACCGGTTAGTGTCAGAGCTACACAAAATCTGGTGAAGCCCAAAGTGGCCAGCCTGGTGACTGTATGGGCCAGGCAGACAAGATCTTAAATCAACTCTTAATTAACGGTACAGGGTTGACGGCCGACCACCAGAAAGACTTTTACAATGTGGAACAGTGTTTCACGGACTATTTGCGCCTAAACGAAATGTCACCATAACTGCAGTTTTTTCACAGACGGTCCCAAACAGGTTGGGGAAAGCATCGAGGAAAATGTTCGTGCTCTTATGAACTGTCGGAATTAGCAGAATTGGGAAAATAGAGAGGCTACTATCAGGGACAGACTTGTGCTTGGGTTTTGTGACCAAGAACTTTCAGAGAAGCTTCAATTGGAGAGCGAACTTACCCTGCAAGGCAGTGCAAACAGCAAGGACAGGAAATGATCAAGTTGCAGCTAAAAACACAAAGAGGAAATGAGAAGGAGGTGTCCGCAGTTAGCCGACCCCATCACCGGTCTCGCGGCGGGAAACCCAGCAGGGGGCGAGGCCATACCGCACCGCGTGGTCCCAGAAGTGAGAGGGGCGCCAGCGCCGCCGTGCCGGAAAACCAGCGAAATGGCAACGAACGGGGGGGCGGAACCACAACTGCAGGTTTTGTGCGGGCTCTCACGCGAGACGGCGTTTTGCCCTGCCTACGGAAAGGACTGTAAACTTTGTGGCAAGCAAAATACTTCGCGTGCTCGCGGGCCTGTAAGGGTAGCAAGTCTGGAATGAAATTTTTGACCAGCGCCGCGAGCCGTGGGTGGAGGAAGGAGAGGAAGATGAACTACCTCTGTTCTATTACCAATGGAAATTTCTCCCTTGGATGTTGACTTGTTCCTTGGCAGCAGTACGCCGCCTTCAAAATAGAACACTGGGGCTGATGTCTCTATCATGTCACATGACACCTACGATAAACTAAAAACCTAGCCCCCAATACAGCACAAAGACAATCCTCCAGACCCCGGGGGGAACCATAGACTGTAAGGGAAATCCTAATAGAAGCAAAATACAAGGAACAAACCTTTCCTATCCCCGTGTACGTAGTGAACTCAAACCAGCAAAATCTCTTGAGTAGGGGAAGCAGCATGCAGGAAGGGTTTTAGTGAAAAGAGTTGACTCTATCGGGTTTGGTGAGCTATACGGAAACCCAAAAAAGTGCCCTCCATTCAAAATACAAAAAAGAAGACTCTGAACCGTATAGCGTTGTGACGGCAGTAAAAGTCCCTATACCCCTTCTACCCCAAAAACAAACAAGAACTAGGGAAGCTTGAAAAAAATTGGGGGTAATCGAAAGGGTGGATGAACCGACAGACTGGTGTGCACCAATGGTGCCAGTTGTCAAGAAAAATGGTGAAATTAAAGGGTCTGCACTGACATTTAAGAAATTAATGCTGCAGGAAGAGGGGGCGCTATATGCTGCCCTCATGGAAGACGTGATACACCGCTTGAAAGGAGCCAAAATATTCAGCAAGCCCGGATGCGACGTCTGGGTTCTTCCAAATACCTCTAGACGACAGCACAGCAAAACTAACCACTTTCATCACACCCTGTGGTCGATATTTCTACCACAGATTACCCCAGGGTATCACTTCCGCCCCGGAAATCTTCCAAAGAACGAATGGAAAAAATCTGGCAGACCAACAGAATGTCATCTGCTTCTTCGATGATATTCTTGTCTTCAGCGAGGACGAAAAGGCTCATGAAGAACACTTGAATGCTGCGCGATTACCCTTTTATGAAGCTGGAGTTAAGCTCAAACAAGATAAGTGTTCACTCCGCAAGAAAGAAATCGACTTTCTTGGCTTCACTATCAATGGCCAAGGCGTCAAGCCAAGTAAAGGGAAAGGGAGAAGCCATTTGTCAATATGCCCAACCAGGGGAAAAGTGGCAGACCTCCGTCGTCTGTTGGGGTATGATAAATTTCCTTGGACGCCATCTGCCTAATTTTCCTCAACGATCCAACCCCTTGACGGAATTGCTAGAGAAGGATCGTGCGTGGGTCTGGGGACCACAGCAGGCCAGTGCTCTCAGCAAGGTCAAGGAGACACTGACTTTTCCCGGGCCCGACGCTGGCGTTCTACGCCCGGAGAAGCCAACCATCGTCATGCCGACGCCGCAGCTTCGGACTGGTGCCGTGCTCCTCCAAGAACACGATGACATCGTGCGGCCTGGGCATTTGCTTCCCGCACGCTGCAGAGGCCCAGCGACGGTATGCCCAAATAGAAAAAAGAGGGCTTAGCAACAACATGGGCTTGTGAGAAGTTCGATCGCACCTCGTCGGCCTGGAACACTTCAAAGTCGTCCCCCGACCACAAGCCCCTAGTTCCTTTGTTTAATAACAAGGACCTTTTAGAGAATCCCCTTTAAAGGTGCCAGCTCTCCTGATCAGGCTCATGCGGTTCAACTTCAAGGCCACGCATGTGCCGGGGAAAGCGATGCTGGTGGCCGACGCCTTGTCGAGAAGTCCCCTGGCCGCCGACACCTCAAAAAACAGCAAGACGATGTTGAGACACATCGACTCGGTCCAGTCATCGTGGGGCGATTAGCGACGCTGGGTTCAACAAAAACAGAAAGGAGTCCGGTCTGATGTCTGCATCAAAGCCGCTACTAACTATACGGATCAACGGCTGACCAGAACACAAGGAAGATGTGATACTAGCAGCCCGTGACTACTATGTAATAAGAGAACTGAGCATCCATGACGGTATGCTCGTGAAAGGGGAAAAGAGTGGTCTACCTCTCATGAGGAAAGAAATGCTAAAAAGAATCCATGAAGGGCACATGGGGATCACGAAGTGCCGAGAGCGGGCCGCGCAGGGCTTTGTGGTGGCCGCACATCAGCAAAGACATTAAAGACACTGTCTCCAGATGCCCACTGTCACTGTATAAGACAGTAGACAGGGATATATGTAGTAATATACCCCCCGTTATAACCTCCCCTTTCCCCCTTTTACTGAAAGTGTGAAAGCCACACACAAACCCACACAAAGAAATGTGCACAACAGAAGGCTTATTTGCATTCAACATGCACTCTCACCACAGAATGGCAGATGAACACAAGCCTTATATATCAACACCCAGGCAAAAAAAACAAACCCCAAACAAACAACTGTTAAAATACCACATAACGTGCCCCTTATGCATCTGTGCACGCATGTACTGCAATTACATTAACCCCCTTCCCTCAGGAGGCACGACAACACCTCACCCCCATAAAGGGGAAATCCCAAAAGGGACAAGGGTAAAACCCCAATCCCCGGGTAACCCGGGTGAAATCCAAAAGCAAGGTTGATACCTAAAAAAACCGAGATCCCCACGCGATTTTTTTTTTCCCAAAAAATATACTCTTTATCTAATTTTTTTGTCCCGGGTAAAATCCCCGGGCCCCCCAAACTAACCCCCAAAATGTTCAACAGGTTTTTAAAAGAACCCCAAAACCAATTTTTGCATTTAAAAATTCATTCGAACCCCGGGCGGGTGTTGAAAGGAAGAAAAAAAAAAAAAATTTTTTCCCAAAACAAAAAACACGAAAAAAAAAAAAAATGGGACAAGGTTTAATATGATATGTGACGTGGTCTGCTTTACGCCCCTCACGTAATGCACTGCCCAAAGAAAACCTTCACTGAAGCGCGTGACATAAGGGGAGGGTCGTGACGCTCGAAGGGCGCGGTCCCCTACCCCCCGGGACCAACCACATTCGCGGGTCCCCCGCAGATGGTACACTCGGCGGCCCTAAAGACGCTTCCCCCCCTAAAAACAGAGTTAAGTCGGGGAACCCCCAAACCTGGAGTGGCAGGGAGAGGGCGCCCCGACCGGAGGCCCCTGGGCCCGTGGTTCCCCCCCCGGAGAGAAGTGGGCAGGAGTGACAGTGGAAGGGCGGGACAACTGCCAAAAACCGAGGGGCCCCCCAAGATTTGTGTGCAGGGGGGGTACAAAAAACTCGCTGGAACCGCAAAAAAAGGAAATGTCTTACTACCACACAGAATCGTTAAACTTTTTTGCTTCATAAAGAAAAAGGTTTTCCCGGGTTTTTTTTCATTCAACCAAATTTCGACGTGAGGGTTTTTAAATCATGCCCATACAACCAGCCACCTTGTCATAAAATTCTCTCACAGAAATGTTCCATTTCACTTTTAAACCAATTTCATTGACTTTCCACTTCCCTCAACAGCCACAACATAATTTAACCTTTCCCTTTTTAAAAAGTGATTACAGGGTTGAATTAATCCCCACACTTCTTTTCCCCATCGAGGTTCCCAAAAATGTTTCAAAGATTTAAATCTTAAATGCAACGAAAAAACGAACAATCCAAAAGTTGTGACGACAGTCCCGGTCAAATTTTAAAGATCGATTATCAGAAACATGCTTAAAAAATAAACAATTTCAAGCAAAACCAAAATAAAAAAATTGAACCCGGGGTATCCAATTTCTTAGGGCACAATCATAATTCTACAAACGCATAAAAATTATAAAGCGCCAGGCAATCCCCAAATTCATAGTCGACAAGGTTTCGAGCGCTACTATCTTTTGTCTCTGACCCACAATGCTGCGGAAACACTTTAAATCTGGTGCCCACAGTCGCTAAAACAACCAATACATATTTAAAACCCCAAACTGTAGGTTCTGGGCCAACCCTAAATATTTTAAAACCCTTTTATTTTATTATTTTTTTTTCTATTTTCTAATCGTAATAACCTATCCAAACAACAATGATGAATTACCGAAAATCTTTAAAAATTAATTGAAAAAAAACTCTTTTTAAATTAATGTCCCTTTTTCCCTTTCCCCCCATACCCCCGTTTATTTTCCAAGCGCAAAAAACCAAAAGTGAACTTCAAAAGACGTGTCTATCCGAGGTCCCCCACCCTCCCCTATCGATAAACCTCACACACGCCCAGAACCACATGCAGTCTGCCCTCCGACCTGGCACCACCGCGTGCAGTCTCCTTTGACTTTAAAAAGTTCCGTCCTCCGCACAAGACACTCTCAGAAAAAAACCAATTTTTATAAAACTTGAAACCAATTTTCTGACACCAGCGACCAAACTACCACGTACATTTTGTCTTAGCCATCAAAACCCCGCTGTAACACACCCCACCTTCGGATCAGTGTAAACCGGAATGCACTTTACTTATTCCCATTGTAGGGTTTTTTTCCTCGCCTTATTCAATCATACCTTTCCTTTCTTCAACTTCCGCACTTTTAAAATTTTCCCTCCTCTTAGTCAAATTCACATAAAAAAGAATTTTTGGGAAATTTAAAAACCAAATTTTAAAAAGGAAATCCCCCAGTTGGGAACTGAAACAAAAAAGTTGGAAACCATAATTCTCAAACAACCAGCTAAAAAGCCCCCCCCAAATTTTCCCGTATTTCCCCGCTCCCTTAGCCAAAACAGGGAAAAAAAAGGACGACCCCCTCAGTCGCCGTAAAACTGCCAGACGGCCAACGCCCGGTAGTGCAAAAAACCCGTCGCTGAACACCAAAACCCCGACAGTCAAGACGCGGACGATACATGGCCCGACCCCCCGGTCGGGGGCATGCCGGCAGGCAACGCCTGGACTGCAAAAACCCGTCGCTGAACCCGAAACACGATCGTTTCACCTGGTACCCAAACCTTAAAAAGTCGGTCGGGCATCCCGTAAAACCCCTCCCCCAAAAGGGCAGAAAAGACATGAGCACGGGGCCCAAACCCCAAACCCTTCGCGGATAACGCCTCGTTCGTACAACTTGCAGATACACGACGACACCCGAGTTCATCTGGGAAAATAAAAGCGCATCACATTCAGGGAAATTTCCCCGCTCACATCGAAAAACCCCTTTTCACGACGTTTTTTACACAAAAACCCCACTATTCCGGCGGCCCGTGTTCTCCTCCTCCCCCCTCCAAGGTGACAGGTAAGAAAATTTCCCCGGCGGAATCACGCACTTCACGGCCATGCCCCCCCCGGCAATGGAGGGGCCCACATCCCACATTTCACTGGGCGATGTTCAGTTCTGGTGACCCCTTTCCCCCAAGATTTAAAGAAACCCTTTTAAAAAAAAAACTAAAGGGAAACGCCAAAACGAGCCCTTAGTGTTAAGAATTTGGAAAATACAAAAAAACCCCTCTTTTCCTCTACTTTTTTAAAGCCTCGGCACAGCCCCTTATCCAACGACCAAAAAAATCGCAACAACATTTTCCGCCCGGGAAATTTGCCTCACTAAAAAGGGAAATTTTTGTAACAAGCCCTTGGGTTTGACCCGCCCACGGGGCGACTACCCTTCCAAATATGAGTGGAGAATGGTCCGTTGTGGGGTAAATTTACCCCATAAAGGTAGGGTTCAAATTCTGCCCCCCCCCCTTACCAGACCCAAACATTTTTTCCACGATGGAAATTTTGCGTTCAGCTGGTTTTAGCTTTTTGCGGGGCGCACACAAAAAGGGAGGACCCGTCGTCGTTTTCCTACCGCACAGCTCCTACGCCCCCCCCAGGGGCATCGGTTTTAGAAGAACCGCTTTCCCGGAACGGTAAATGGAATACAGGCGGGTGCAAAAAAATCTTTCAGCTTCTGGAACGCCCCCCCCCCCTGGATTCCAGACCCTATGCAGGCTGTTTCCTTTGGTCAGGTCAGTGAGGGGCAATCCCATTTCAGAAAACTTTGGAGCCCGTGGGTAGAACCAACAACCCGGAAATGCGTACCCGCTTTTCGTAGCTGGGGCCCTACTGACTGAATGCCTCCCTTTTGTCTTCTCAGGCCGATTTTTCTCCCCTTTTTAATCCTGACCCCCGTAGGGGCACCTCAGTTTTCCCAGCTCACACTTGGAAGGCCCGGTAGTAAGCCCACCTCTCGAATTTCGATCCCGAAATGTCGCAAAACAGACAAAAATTTTTTCAGTGTCGACGGTTGACACCAACCATCGTCGATGAAGTTATCAAATCTCTGTTCCAGGGTTTAAGAACTTTCCCCATCATCCGAGTTAAAAGTGCTCCGAATACACAGACCGAAAAGGGATCTTAACCCTGATAATGCCCTGTGGGGTCGGAAAAGCTGTTTGGGGCGGTCGTCTTTTGTCAAAGGGGTTTGCCCGTATCTTTGCTTGGTCAAGTTACTGAAAACCCCCTCGCTCCCCAGCTTTGAAACAAATACTCTATTTTGGATCGGGCCCCTGCGTCAAACTCAACATTTTTTTCAAACGCGGAAGTCAACAAAACCGAATTTTCCATCTTTCTTTTTACCAGCACTATTGGGGAGCAGTAGGAGATACAGACTTCTCAAAGACTCCCTTTTCGCACATCTCCCTTTTCACGAAAAGTCCGTTGGAAAATTTGGGGCTGGATACGGGCTCGATGTACAGGAACATTCGAAGTCAGCTTATCTTTATGCCCCCAACGTGGGGACCCTGGCAAGTTGAAGCATCCTGGAACTCGCCGACCAAATGCTGAGTGTTCCCTGAAATATCGTTTCAGCCCTAGTACATCCCCGCGGGTTCTGCCGGGCCGTGGTACATGGGATTCCTTCCCAATGGTGGGCCCCCCTCACAGAGCCTTTGTCCTAATCATCTGTCCCCCGCTGGGGCTTTGTTCGTCCTCCCCCCCCACAAACGTTTTTAACAGGTTGGGTGGTAGGTTTCTCCCCACCCGAACTGTTCTTGTAATCGGCCCCCCCCCCTTGGGAATTAATGGGAAAAGGGGGCCCTTTCCAAACCATTTAACAGTTGGTTGACGGTCGTAACACCAGCCCCCGTCCCCGGGTTGGATTGTGCGGGCGGGCCTGACTCAAAAAAGGGGCTTATAAGTTCTTGCTGCTTTCCCCAGATTTTCCTGGGGCTTGCTGCAAGTCTCGGGGGATTTGTTTCCCCAGGTCGAAAACTTTCGCCGCTGTTGGACGTCCCTGGGTTTCCCGGGTTGGTTCCAAAGATCACGCAGCACCTTCATTGGTCCCTTTTACCCTGCGTCCGTACATAACCGAACGGAGAAAAGCCGGTTTTCTTTGTTGAGGAAAATCCCTTACGAAATAACATGAGGCACCAACGACCCTTTTTCAGGCTTTTCTTGAGTTAATCGCGGAGCTCTTCTTAAGGGACCATTGAAGCGCTCGACAAACCGTTGCTTCGCATGGTATGGAGTGTGCGCAGACCCTTTTTATGACAATAACCGAACACCTGGTCATATGTTATTTAAACTGAGTACCCCGGTCTGTAAGAACCGATGCGGGAATTCCTGTCCAGACCAATGGCAACTTGCCCAGCAACTGATCGTGGTTACTGTGCGAAGTGGGGTTTGCCTTGGATCCTGGGCGAAAATCCACCTGTACCCGTTTTCCTCACCCCGTTGAGACATGGGTGCAATCGGGCCACTTACTACGCCCCCTGTCAAAGGGTTTTGCTGGGCATCTTGACAAGAGGTCCGGTCTGATGTCCTTTTCCCGGTACGCTGGGTTCAAAGACTTCCACCGCCCTTGTCATGCCTTCCAGGGGAATGGTGTGGGAAATTCTTCCTGTCTTGTTTCCCCCCAAGTGTGCCCTTAGGTTCGTGTCCCGGGTTTAGGTTTCCTTTGGGCTTCGGGCCCCTTTTGGGGTTTTTGGCCCATCTCGTTTTTAGTCCAAGAACCGGCTTTTTCCCTAAGGGACCCCCCTTTTCATGGGGGATGGAACTAAATTTTCCCCCTTTCAGTTTTGCACGTGCAAGGTTTCATTTCCCGTTCCTGTCACGAATAGTATCTTTCGGACAGCCATCACTTGCTCCCTTTTGGATAAAGGTTGAGCAGGCCCCGTCCCCTGACCGAGACGAAATCAACACGCGACCTGAGGCTGTATCTGATTGCGTCATTATCCCATGGTTTGTTCCCGAGGGGGGATAGGGGGCTCTTCGGAGGGCTCTCCCCCACGGATATGTTTCCCCAACACTTCCTCAACTGGATCCTAATTCACCCGAGCCCCCAACCCTTTCCCCCCAAAGTTCGGCGTTCCTGTTTAAAACCGGCCCCGGGTAGTGTGCTACGACACCCGGATTAGCCAATAACCCAACCGTCTGAGTCCTCCCTTATGGCTCACTTGGTACTAGCCTCGCCGCGACCCCGGTTGCGATGCTCCTGTATCTTGATCCCTTCCCATGATCTCCCGACCCTCACCCACACCTCGGATTGAAAGTTTTTTTGGAGCATGGTACACCAGCGTAGGGAGCTTCGATAACTGGCTCTCCAAGAAAAGAAAAATATGGATAGTACACTTCAAGATTCGGACAAATTTTGCGGATGTGGGCCCGGTCGCTTGATCTGAAATCCCCCTGCCTAGGTGTCTTTTGGGTGCAGCGCTGATTGGGCTGAGCCTCTCAAATTAAATCTCTCCCCCTGTCCCCGGTCCTTTTCGCTGGAAATTTTTGGATTTTTACCCCCTAGGTGTTCGGTTTGACCTCATGAGCGTCATTTTTACAGTGGGCCTTTGTCTTCGCCCTATCCGTCGGGCTTCTGACCGAGTTGCTTCCAAGGCCACTCTTCGCTTCTTAGGCACGCTCGATGCACTTCCGTGACAAAGTCGGAGTAAAAAATTTCCCCATCTGTTCCCCCGAAAATGAGACTTTCAGGTCCCCACTTTGGTTTCGTCTTTCCCGGGGTCAGCACACCCCGACTAAAAAAGACTTAGCCGGCTAAAAAAAACTGAAACGTTTTCCTCCCCTTTTTCATTCCCCGAAATTTTTCCGGTATGCCCGCGTCTAAAAAGGAAAAACCAGAAGCGCTTTCTTCCTTGGTCGAAACTTTCGAGATCAACGGAATCAGTCCCGAATGGCATCTGATGTGACGTAGCCTCACATCAAGGCTGTGACGTCCATCAATGTATTTAGTGTATGAATCATTTCCCATGCCATATTAGAAAGGATGAATATTCAGTGGCTTGACTAGTGTAGCGGGGTTTCCCCAAAAAAATTGTGAGATAATATTAAAGAAAGAAGCTGGTCATTGGGGGAAAGCGAACCCCTGAGAGATGTTTTTCCCAAGGGTGGTAAGGTGTGGTCATGTGTTTTTAAAAATGAGTTGCCTAATAGGAGGGGGAGGAAAAAATCAGTTTTGCCCGAGCGATGGCCTAGGATCGAACCTTCAGGGGCGTTGGTCCTCTCTGCTGACCCTCATTACCAGGGGAGCCTAGATTGTTGGGGGGCACGGGGGGGACCTAAAAAAAGAGAAAGAAAGAATTTTTGTTAAATTGGGAAGCAGGTTATTTTACAACTTATTCGGTTTAAACCTTCACCCTTCCCCCTTTACCCCTTTACCCTGCCCCTTTGCCTTCAATTTCACCCCCTGAGGTGTTAAAGATGGCCCCTGGGTGGGGAAAAACAGTAGTTTTAGCCCCCCAAAAAAACCATCCATGGGAGGGGTTGGAACTCGTCAGTTCAAGGGACAGAAGAATCAGGAAGAGAAGGGGAAACTTATCCAGTGACGAAGGTTCAAGGGGGCAAACCGATGTCTAAAAAAGAAGGGGAAACGGAAGTATGGAAGCTTTTTTTAACTTTGGAAAGGGGA